>WNWK01018749.1:0-39257 GCA_009830355.1 Cherax destructor | reverse complement strand
TTTATCAAATTTTTTGATGAGGTCTGCTTTTTCCCTAGATATAAATATAAAGATGAATGAAAAAAAAAAAGACAGTGCAGCTATGCCCCAAAAAAAAAAAAAGGGTTCATTGGGCCCCGGAAAAATTTCCCAGTCAGGCCTAATGTTCTGCATATTTAATAGAGTTGCTCAGTAAAAAAAAATTTTTTTGGGGGGAAAAAAAATTTTTCCCCAAACAATAATTAAAAGGGAAATACCCCCAAACCCATTATTTCAAGCAGCTTGAATATAATGGAGTTTTTTTTAAAAATTAGTTGTTTCCAAAAAAAGTAAATATCAAAAGAAAATATTCACCATCATTGAAAAGTTAATATAACATTATTTATATGAAGATGGACACTGCAAACTTAACTCTGCTCATGTAAAAAAAAAATAAGTAAATACAAAATATAATCATTCTGTAGTTTTTTCCATAAATCATAATCATTATACAGTGGCCCTCCCCATTCGAAATTTTTTTTCCCCAGAATGCTGTTCAAGTGCTTTACCAAACAAATTTATTCTTGGGAATGATGAAAATTAATTAGCCCATTTCAGCCCCCCAAAAAAAATACTTCAAAGTTTTTTAAAAAAATAAACTTACAAAAAGGGGGGGAGTTTTGGGGTGTTCGAATAGGGGGGCCCCCCGTAATTTAAATGTTCAAAAAAAAAAATAAATCAAAAATTATCCTTTATAAAAAGTAAATAACCCATAAATATCCAGTAATTTTGACGGGACTTCCTGTTTTGTAGATCCCTTCACACCCAGAAAGCTGCAATGCCTGTGCTAATGTAATACTTAAGGACTGGGCATCACTTTCAGGCATCTATAACAGTAGTAATCCTGTATGAATATACAGTCCCCCCCGGAACGATGCTGCCAGGTAACGATAGTTTCAGTAACGATTTTTTATAACGTAAAAAATGATTGGGGGTTACGATGTTCCCCCTTGGGAACACATTCGTCCGGATGTGTCCGCGTGGCCCCCAGCTGACGCGCACTCCAGGGAGCGTCAGTGTTTTTAAAGCGGAGCGACCACCCACCCAAAAACCCAAAACATTCATACCAGTATATTGTCATTATTCCCCCTGTTTTTAGTGCTTGCAACTGCTAAATAAGCTACCATGGGTCCAAGGAAAGCTCCTAGTGGAAAAGCCTGTGGAAAAGAGGAACAGAAATACATGAAACATAGAACTGAAGAAGGAGATAATAGAAAATATGAAAGGGAGTGCGATCAGTGAGCTGGCCAGGTTGTATGGTAAAGCCTTTTCTACCATCGTTTACAGAACAGAGATGGAAGAACAGAGATGGAAGAAGGTGCCTTCTAAAGTGATTAAGGAGATTTGTGGAATGTGGGCAGGGTGCAAGACTTTATGGATGAATACCCTAACCATGCTGTTGCAGGCCGTGCTGGACCTGCAATGACACAGTGGGTGTCATTTCAGGGATGGTTAAAGAATCCCAGACACAGAGCCCCCCGGACAGGGTTTATTGTTAGAAAGAGGTCCAGTGACTCTCGCTTTGGGCCTAGTGGCATTCAAAGAAAAAAAGGGAAATAACCCCAGAAAAGAACTTGGACCCCAGTGGGTTTAAAGGAAGGGGGCCCTTTCCAAAAAACTAGCATACTACTCCCCCTTCTCCCCCCCCTCCCGTCCCCCCCCACACATCAACAACTCTTCAATAAAAAGTAAGGAATGTTAATTTTAAAAAAAATTTACATTTTATTTAGTTATTCTTCATTAAATTGTGTATTATTTAATGTCAAAAAATTCTAAAAAAAAATTTTTTTTAACTACTTTTGGGAAATCTTGGGCGATTAAATTTATTTCCATTATTTCTTATGGGGAAAATTGATTTTGGGGAAAGATTGTTTTTGGGAAAGATATGCCCTCTTCCCGGGTTAATATCGTAAACCAGGGACCACTGTACATGCAAAGAATCATTCCTCTGTAAAATTTTAATTTTATTTCAATATAGAAAAGTAATACAAGAAAGGAGGAACTCACCTGCAGAGCTAACTCACGTGTGGGTGAGAGAATGAGGCCACGGGCCCCCGTCTGAGCAGAATGAGTTTTTAATTTTTAAACAAAGGAATGAGGAAACAAGCTGTTTTTCCCTTCCCCCCTTCTTGCCATAGCCACTACATCCTTTCCTCCAAAATCAGGGAATAGTCTGATGATAAAATATAAAGATAAATTTAGTGACATACAATACCAATAGTAAGGGAGAAATTTTTAATCATTAGTTGAATACAAGAACATGCAAAAGACAAGCAAATAAACTCTTACATGTACTTAATGAAAAATGCAGACCTTAAGTGGAAAAGAAAATGAAAAAAATAAGAAACGAAGTCAATATTTATCTTAAAGCTATCCACACAAGACACTGGTTTTTGTTTAGATTAATGGAATATTAAATCCATTAAATGATCCTCTTTAGCATAAAAAATTTTAAAATAACAAAGCAAAGGAAGGGCTACAATATTCTACATCCCAGGACACCACATCAAGGGGAAAGAAAGAGAAGTGTTCTGCTGATTTTGTGTACAGCAACAGTTAATAAAAAAAATAGTACATATACAAATAGAGCAGGGAAGACAGGGTATGGAAATACAGTGGACCCCCAGTTTACGATAGTCTCCAAACCCCCTTTTTTATGTAAGTTTATTTTTGTAAGTGCTTTTGTAAGTGAAATTTTTGGGGGGGCTAAAAGGACTAATCTAATTTACATTATTTTTAGGGGAATAAATTTTTTTAGTAATGGCACTTGAACAGTATTCTTGAACGAAAAATGCGTAACCCCGGGGGTCCACTGTACTGTATAATTAAGAATAAATAATAGTGTTGTTATAAATGAAATTACAAAACATAAGAACATAAGAAAGGAGGAACACTGCAGCAGGCCTGTTGGCCCATACTAGGCAGGCCCTTTCACATTCCATCCCACTAACAGAATATTTGTTCAACCTAATTTTCAATGCTACCCAAAAAATGTTTGATAATTTTATTTACTCATGTGCAATTCCCCCAAAACCAAACCCCCTCTCACTCATGAATTTATCCAACCTAAATTTAAACTACCCAAGGTCCTTGCTTCAATAACCCACTAGGCAGACTGTTCCACTCATCAACTACCCTATTTCCAAACCAATACTTTCCTATATCCTTTTAAAAAAACTTATCTAACTTGAATCCATTATTGCAGGTTCTCTTTTGGGGAGATACCCTCAAATCTTATTTATATCCTCTTTGTTAATACCCATTTTCCACTTGTATACCTGATCATGTCTCCCCATTCTACGCTTACAAGTGAATGTAATTTAAGGGTCTTCTTTTCTTCGTAAGGAAGATTTCAAATTTGCTATGTATTAATTTATCATTCTACGCTGACTAAATTAATACGCTGTTTTTAGATATAAAGAAATTACTATTTATCTATACTGCTAGAAAAAAAGCTATAGCATTAAGTTTTATAAAAAACAGTAGAAAATACTGTTCAGTTAGACAGAAACAGAGTTCACTACAGGGGGGGCCCCACTTATACAGCAGGTTAGGTTCCGGGCTACTGCTGTAAAGCGAAATTGCTGTATTGTGAAACATAGCCTTTTTTATTTCAAATGCACATAAAAGCCTAATAACATGTTTACACTATCATATATTAAGTGAGCAATAAAGCTACGGCAAAAAAAGCCTATACAGTATACACACATTATTAAAATATTTAAATTTTTAGCTTACAGTAGTGGTGAATATATTTATGGTAGGAAGTCTAAATAAAGGAAAAATGGGTATAATTGAAAACTGCTGCACTATCAAATGCAAAGCAAGTGCTGTAAAAAGAGGGTGCCTGTATTTTTTTTTTAAAACGTTGGGCCCCCACCGAGGCAGGGGGACCCAAAAGAAAATACTTTCATCATCATTCAACACTTTTCCTCACTCCCCACATAATCACTTCTTTTCAGAGGCGCTCAGAAAACAGTCAGTGGTACCCCTCTTCGAGCAGCTCCCCAAACCCCAACAATTATGTAAGTGTATTTTTGTAGGTGCTTTTTTAAGTGTTTTTTTGGGGGTCTGAAATGGATTAACCTAATTTTCATTATTTTTATGGGAAAAATTTTTTGGGATCGGGACTTTAATAGCCGACTGGTACAATTTTTCAAGTAGAGGTTCCACTGTATTTTTTTACATGAAATGTGATGGATGCTCGAACACAGAGGCTTCAAAGAACATTTTTAGCTTACCACCTATAAATTGGTTTCAATATACAAAAAAAAGGTGTACGGGGGGAGCTAGGAAAAAAACATAACCAAAAAAAAATTTCATAAACATTTTGGGGGTCTCACAAAAAAGAAACATCTGAATAGTTAATGAATCACATTATACAAAAAATCAGGAAATTGAAAATCTACTGCATCTGCTGGGAAAAAAGATAGGATGGATAATGAGAACCCCCAAAAATAGGGACGCCAAGCCCATGATGATTCTCTTCAAATTTCTCGTTTCTAGGCTGGAATACTGCTGTACACTAACTACCCCTTCAAGGCAGGTGAAATTGCTGACCTGGAGAGGTAAAAGAACTTTCAGCACACATAAGTACGATAAGGCACCTAAATTACTGGGAACGGTTGAAGTCCCTTGATTTGTATTCCCTGGAATGCAGACAAGAGAGATACATGATAATATACACATGGAAAATCCTAGAAGGAGTGGTACCAAACTTGCACATGAAAATCGCTCCCTATGAAAGCAAAAGACTCGGCAGGAGATGCAACATTCCCCCAATGAAAAGCAGGGGTGCCACGAGTACAATGAGAGACAACACAGTAAGTGTGAGGGGCCCAAGACTGTTCAACTGCCTCCCAGCATTCATAAGGGGGATTACCAATAGACTCCTGGCTGTCTTCAAGAAGGCACTGGACAAGCACCTAAAGTCAGTACCTGACCAGCCGGGTTGTGGTTCACACATTAGTTTGCGTGTGGCCAGAAGTAACAGCCTGGTTGATCAGACTCTGATCCACCATGAGGCCTGGTCTCAGACCGAGCTGCGGGGGCGTTGACCCCGAAACCCTCTCCATGTATACTCCAGGTATACAGTACTAGAGTCAATGTATATAATGAGACAGACTATTACAAAACTTATTTTATGCTAAGACAACCTGGAAGGAAATACAGTGGTACCCCGAGTTTCGGCCACCTCCCAACTCGAACAATTATGTAAGTGTATTATTGTAAGTGCTTTTGTAAGTGTATTTTTGGGGGTCTGAAACGGACTAATCTAATTTACATTATTCCTTATGGGAACAAATTTGTTCGGTAACGGCACTCGAAGAGCCTTCTGGAACGAATTATGGCTGAATCTTGGGGTTCGACTGTAATGATACACACAGTGATACACACAGTGAGTCTGAAGATTTATAAAAGATAACACCATATGCATTAAAGCACAATTTGTTTCTCAATTACTAAAGTGACAAAAATGCCACAGACAGAACACAGTAAGTCAGATTCCTGTGAAAATAAAATTTACATGCAGTATTCCTAGGATTAAAATACTTGATAAAGTCCAGTCCTAGATGAGATGTTATTCTAAAGGTTTCATTGCCAATAGTGTCTTTCTCACCCTAGCTTTATTTCTTTACTCTGAATTTATAATACACCTTCATTAACCCTTAAACTGTCCACACGTAGATATATGTTTACTCGCATACTGCTCCGAACGTAGATCTAAGTTTTTTTCAAATGCTTTTAACCTTGCCACGATAAGCCTGAGATGCCTAGAGAATAGAGAATGGGTCTGTGCACTCAGTGTGTGCAGTATTACAAAATGTGGGAATGACAAACAAAATGCACTCTTCATTTTAAAGAAAAAGAACAATTTATTTTTATCTCAAAATATTCGGTCAGCTATGCGAGTAAACGTATATCTACGTGTGGACAGTTTAAGGGTTAATGAAGTTTATTAACATGGCTTTGCACTAACCTTGCGTTGGATGGGGGTAGGCACCTTATATCCTTTCTTCATAATTCCTTTGAACACTGGGCCGCTAGACCCATAGACTGTTGAAAAGATGAAAACATCTCAGAAAGGTTACTGAACACTTTTTAACTCTTAAGCTATCTTTCAAAGAATACTCTAAACCAACTTCAAGCCTTCTCCCCATTTTTTCTATCATTGTTTTCCCTCTCTTTAATTGTCATTATTTATAAATCTAGATTACGCAACCCTAAACATTTTGTAGTTTTCATTTAAAAAAGATAGTAGCTAATATTTTTTTATGAAGACAATTCCATTTGTGATAACAAAACAAACAAACTGATATTCAATGGGTTAACTAACCAACAGAAATTCTTGAAACACAACTAAACAAACAGATGGGATACCTGTGAAAATAAAATTTATATGCAGTATTCCAAGGATTAAAATACAGTATATATATATAAAGAGCAAATTTTAAGGTGACTAAGAATTTATATCAATTTTTTGTTTTATGACAGGTACACATGAGAACAACTTTGTAGCAATGCAGTTTATAAATAATAAATTTAGATATCCACTAGCATAAGGTATTAGATTTATTATTAAAAACTGTATATATATGAGTTAGATACTGAATAATTAATAAAGAAGATTTTTCCCACCTGAAAACCACCAGACTTCTTTTTCTGTTCTTAGCCATGAGTTTCTCGTATCCAGCTCTCCCTCCGATGCATAGCCATCCACTGGTGCATCTGTGGCCCCCATCCTTCCAACTCTTCTGCCATATTAAACCCTTTATTCTTCTTACTGAAAAACAGTCAGTATTAGTAAATATATCACAATTAAATCTTAATTTTATTTTTAAGCAAATAAAAGTCAGTGCACCAAAAGACACATGCTTCATAGGTTTAAATAAAGTTATTAAGGTTAGTTAGTAGTAGGTTAAGTTTATTTAGTTATAGGTGCACATAAGTATACTATCATACATAGTTTAACATGTAAATTACCTAGGATAACGCAAAGAATCAGACAATGTGACTTATTTCCAATGTCACTTTGTCTGACTTTTTTTGGATTATCCTAGGTAATTTACACATGTTAAACTATGTTTGATAATTGTATTTATGCATACCTGTACCTAAATAAACTTACTAACCCTGAATACAAAACAAAATTGCATCGAGAGGCAGTCACGCAACTAATTTGCCCCCCCGAAATATAAAATATCTAAATGAATAAGAATAAATACATAACAATAAAAACATTCACACTGTGACAGTGGGACTCATTATAATAATTTCCCAAAGATAACATATGATAACTCAGATTAAGTATATAATACTACGAGAGTACAAGTACAGCATACAGTTAAAGTAACGGTGTATTTAAATACAGAATTCTTATCCATTTGACAAAGTAGCAGCCATTGTGCTGTAGTTTCTCTCTCCGAAAATGAAATACCACAGACTTGTATGCAAGTAAGGACCCCAATGGAAGTAAGTCACTTTGATTTTTGGGTTATCCTAGGTAATTTACACTATGTATGATAATTGTAACTATGTGTACCTGTGCCTAAATAAACTTACTTACTTACAGGTACATATAAGTATTGTACAATTATCATAAATAGTTTAAAATTTGTAAATTACCTAGGATAACCCCGCAAACAAAAGGTCAGACAAAGTGACTTAGTATTTCCATTGGGATCCTTGTGATATTTAAATACAAGCAGTAAGTTACAGTAGGAATCAATCATGATTATAACCTTAAAAGTTAAAACAGCTATGTAACTCAAGTAATAATAATAATAAAAAAAAAAAATCATACTACAGTATTTAGCTTCGGTGGGCTTTCCTATGTTTAATCTATATACAGTAATTTATTACCATTTTATGTGTATAATAATCATGTGCTTAATGCTGTATAAAATAGAAATTTAAAATAGTCTGCAAATTTTTTTTGTATTAACCTGAAAAAAAATCACTTGCTTAATTAAAATATATAAATCTGTCTAATACCATAAACGATTTCAGTATCATTATTATAATATGGGAAAGAACTAAACCCATAGGGGTTATACAGCACCTAAGGAATGGAAGGTAATCAAGTTCAGTCCAAGAAAGGAAAAAAATAGGTATAATTTCATGGACAATAATAACATAGTAATATAAAACTAACTTTAAGACTTAAGCTAAGGATTACAATATATAATTTATGAAGCTGCGGAAATGTGGGAAAATGACATGGAGTTAGGGTACATATTACCATTATATTCATTTTAAAGCCATAGGTATAAATCTGGTGCATGGGAAGTAATCAGGTTTGATCTGAGGAAGGGGAGGGTATTATTATAATCACGGGGGAGCTCTAAACCCGTAAGATTTTGCAGCGCTTGTGGGGGGGGGGAAGAGCCCCTCGCCAACGTCAAGAAATCTTTCTTGAGGGGAAAGGGGAGGGTAGCTCCAATTCCTTTGATCAAGAGCCTTTTCAATTCAACATATCTCGGCACTAACAATGGCAAAAGAATGTTCAATATGGAGCTTTCTTTACCCTTATATCTCTTCCCTTTATGATACACACAATGTGACAGAAGGTCTCTTCCCTTATTCTTCTTTCAGTAATGTCTTTATTATGTTACCTGTAAGATATCTATAAGATATTTGTAAATATCTCCTGACACGTGTGCACAGCTGTTTTTGTTGCTGTTGCTGTTCTTGTTGGGGTTGTTAAGGGCATCAAAACTTACTCGTTATTGAACCCGGTTCACGAGAGTCCCGCAAAAAATGGTTTCCAAATATAGGCGGGATATATAAAAGTAAGTCAGTCAGTCAGTCAGTCAGTCAGTCAGTCAAAGTGGGCAGTCAGAGGCAAGTAAGGCAAGGCAAGGCAAGCAAGAAGCAAGCGGCCAAGCAAGCAGCAAGGCAAGGCAGTCAGTCAGTCAGTCAGTCAGTCAGTCAGTCAGTCAGTCAGTCATAGTAGTAGTCAGTAAGGCAAGTGGCAAGCGGAAGGCAAGGAAGCAAGGAAGGTAAGTAAGTTAGTAAATGAGTAAAAAGAAAGTAAGTAAAAGTAAGCCAGTAAGCTCGTAAGTGTATTTATGCACAGGTACACATAAGTACAATTATCATACATAGTGTGAATTACCTAGGATAACCGCAAAAAAGTGACTTGTTTCTTCAGCTCACACACTGAGGTCCGTGGTTCGATCCCTGGAACGGGTAGAAAAATTTAGGCGTGTTTCCTTATGACACTTGTTGTCCCTGTTCACCTATTAGTAAAATAGGTACCTGGGTGTTAGTCGACTGGTGTGGGTCGCATCCTGGGGACAAAATGAACCTAATTTGCCTGAAATACTCTGCATAATAAGGAACTTTCTATATAGTAGTATGTTATTGATGTCAGTTGTGGTCTGTAAGTTGTATCATGAACTTACCTGGAGAGGGTTTTGTGGGTCAACGCCCCCGCTGCCCGGTCTGAGACCAGGCCTTGTGGTGGATCAGAGTCTGATGCACCACAAGGCCTGGTTCATTACTTTATAATTTGTTTATGATTGCAACCATGTATAATCGTAAGTAAGAAAATTTACTTACATTATTCATTACCTTTGAAACTTGTGAGTTCATTACCTTTGTAACTTGCTCAGCTATCAAAACTTTGGGGCCCAGTCCTTGGACCCATTATATACCTCTGTAATCTTTTGACAACATCCCCCACAGGATGGGTATGGGGTGCATAATAAAGATATTAAACTAAACTGTCTATGTTCCCTCTCCAAAGACTGCTGAAGGCAGTTCTTGATGAACACGGAGTTCCATGAGTCCGGGCCTGGGACAAAGTGCCTTTTTGAAGTCTTGTGGTGTTAGGATAATATCAAAGATTTTTGAAGTGACCAAATTTTGAGTCTCAGTCATAAAGAATTCATATAGATTGTCGACCTTTAGTCTGGTTAACGGCTCGCTGAACACAGACTCATATTGGGACTTGTAGAAATAAAGATTCTTCTTCTTCTCATTATTATTAATATTATTATTATTATTAATATTATTATTATTATTATTATTATTATTATTATTATTATTATTATTATTATTATTATTATTATTATTATTATTATTATTATTATTATTTTCCAATACACGAAGGAGAATGAAACTTATGACGACTTTTCTGTCTGAATTGTACCATTAATTAGTCAGACTAGTCGGACAGAAACGTTTCTGTCTCCTACATGTGAGTTATTTGTGTATTGTTCCAGTCACGATAGTAGTAGTAATAGTAGTAGTAGTAGTAGTAATAATAGTAGTAGTAGTAGTAATAGTAGTAGTAGTAGTAATAGTAGTAGTAGTAGTAGTAATAATAGTAGTAGTAGTAGTAGTAGTAGAATAATAGAGCAGTAATAGTAGTAGTAGCAGTAATAATAGTAGTAGCAGTAGTAAGAGTAGAGTAGCAATAGCAGAGTAGTAAATTAAAATAACAGCAGCAGTAGTAGCAATAGCAGTAGTAGTAATAATAGCAGAGAGTAGCAATAGCAGAAGCATTAGTAATCAGTAGCAGTAGCAATAGCAGTAGTAGTAATAATAATAGCAGCAGAGTAGCAGTAATAGTAGTAGCAGTAGCAATAATAATAGTAGTAGTAGCTAACAGTAGCAGTAGCAATAGCAATAAAATAGTCAGTAGTAGTAAAAGAGAGCAGTAATAATAGTAGTAGTAGTAGTAATAGTAGTAGTAGTAATAGTAATAATAATAGAGTAGTAGTAGCAATAGTAGTAGTAGTAATAGCAGTAGTAGTAATAGTAGTAGTAAATAGTAGCAGATAGAGTAAAGCAGTAGCAGTAATAGCAGTAGTAGTAATAGTAGTAATAGCAATAGCAGCAATAGTAATAGAGCAATAGCAATAGCAGTAGCAGTAATAGCAGAGCAGCAATAGCAGTAGAGTAATAGCAGCAGCATTAGCAATTAGCAGAATAGTAGCAGTACAGAGCAGCAATAGTAGAGTAGCAATAGCAGTAATAGTAATAGTAGTAGTAGAGTAAAGTAGAATAGCAATAGCAGTAGTAGAATAGTAGCAGAGTAGCAATAGTAATATTAGAGTAATAGCAGTAGCAATAGCAGTAGTAGAATAGCAGCAATAGCAATAGAGCAATAGTAGCAATAGCAATAGCAGTAGTAGAAAGTAGAGTAGTAGTAATAGTAGTAGTAGTAATAGAGTAGTAGTAGTAGTAGTAATAGTAATAGTAGTAATAGTAGTAGTAGTAGTAATAGTAGTAGTTGTGGAAAATATTGGTATTTTCCGAAAGTTGTAATTGATAAACTTTCCAATATGAACAGATATCCTAATGTACCGCTGGTACATGGGGTATGTAATAGAGAACCATCGTACAGCGGGAAAGCGGGGCAGAGGCGGACAGAGGGGAATAGAGAGTGAACAGCCAGCCTACACACCCGGGATTTGAGGTGATGGGATGGCCTGCCAAATTTTGGGAGATTCCGCCGCAAACCGACTTAATTACCTCCTTTCGTAATGTGGAGGAGTATCCAGTGACGCGGTGAATATAAAGTGGGACAATCGGTCCAGGAGGTCCAGTAATAGGACAATAATTGTGAAATAAGGCGTGCCGCCGGCGAGTGATGCGGTCATAGGCCTATTTGAACTCAGTGAAGCGACCATACGGCAGGATAAAGTCGTAACCCCTGATGCTGGGAGCTTTCGTCTTAGAAGAGACTGAAATATATTCGATGAACTTTGTGAAATGGTGAATATAGTGAAACCGAGTTGTAAATAATCAGGGGGTGATTGTACAGAGCGGGGCTAGCGTGGGTACGCCATACCCCGACCGCCATGTTGGATGCGGAGGAAATGAACTGACATATCGCAAGTTATCTACTCGAAATCCAAGTATCGAGACGGTGAATGTGTATAAACTAGTGGGGCATTAAGCCAGGATATATGTAGTGTGTAAAGTTACATGTATAAACAATATAAGGTCGGATTAGTGAGAGGATCTGAATCGCTACCCCGACCAACCACATGTTAACTAACGCCCGGTCTCGTGGGCGTATAAGAGTTCAAGGAAATTAACCTTCCTTGACTCGACGGGACAACCCTTACCATCGCGATCGAATCAGATCGCAGGAGGACGTCAACAACGAAACGACCCCCTCATCTAAAGCTAAGTACTCTTCTGTCGTCTTTGTTATTGGCCAATGATATTGTTACGCACAGTAGATGTACTTTAGCTAGGTCAACGATCTACAATGCACCGCTATGATGCTGTTAATTAGGTGAGTGTTGGTCATGTTAACTTAATTGTGTGTTCTCTACCTCTCCTCCTACTAGATCAGTTGTTTAATAACGTATACAGTCCACTTAAATTTAATCCTACCATAACTATTAATATTATCTACTCAGATTTATTTATACTGGTCCAGAGTGCAGTGGGTTAACGTGAGAATACTGAAGGTACCCCTTGGGTGCGGCCAGGAGCGGGTAAAGTTCTCACATACCTTAAAGGGAATGACTGCAGTAAAATTATACGAGTCGGTCATCTCCCTGGGGGTTTGTTTATTGCAAGTGGCGGTGTCCCAGATAGACTTATCTCCCACAATTCCCCACAGCGCCCGTTGGTCCGTCCTGAACCGGATGTGATTAGTGAATTAATCATTATTGAATTAATTATTTAATAAATAAGTGACTGATCGTAGGAAGTGAGTATAGAGTACACAGGTAATTAATTGTGTGGTGGACAGTAATTAGTCCAATTAATTTCTAGCACAGGCGTGGCTACGATTTGTGCAAGAGTAAGGTGTGAGAATCACCTTTATAAACAATTTATTTAATTTGTGACAGCAGCGGTTATTAATCCTATAACCATGGCTGAACTTAATGGAGTTAGTGTGGCTGGCAAGCCCATGAATAATAAAGGGTCTATTTAATTTGTACCCTCAGCGGTTATTGATCCTATAACCATGGCTGAACTTAATGGAGTTAGTGTGGCTGGCAAGCCCAGGGAGACTAATGTGAAACTGGCACTCTCCGTAGTAAGCAATGACTCGGTGGGACCAGTAAGTGTTTTGATAGGCAGGGACTATTATGCCACCTTCGTGAAGGGTATGACGAAGAAAGGTGGTGTCACTCTTCTCAACACTGGTGAAGGCCATGTAATTTATGGCAGGCTTCCTCGCAGTAATGAATGACTGGAGGAAGCCATAAATGCAGTCACGGTGTGTCTTACTCATGAAACGTCACCCCAGTGTAAATATTCTTCTATAGAGGATGCTGTTAAACCAGTACATAAATTGTGGGAACTGGACAGTGGGGATTAATGTAAATGAAGAAAGTCCAGATGATTTCTTCACTCAGGAACAATACCTGAAGGATGTTAAATTTGAGTCTGGGCAATACTGGGGCGACTCCATGGAAGCTAAACCATCCGGAACTACCCACTACTACCGGATGGCGATGGTCAGTTAAAGGCCCAGCTCCACGAATTGAGTAAGACACCAGAATTGCTGACTGCTTATAATGGGATCATTAATGAACAGTTAATTAACCAGTTCATAGAGGAGGTACCCCTGAGCAAGCTAATATTCATGGCCACTACTTACCTCATCACGGAGTGAAGAAGGATTCGAAACCACTCCTTTGAGGATCGTGTTTAATTGTAGTGCCAGGGGTAATAAAAATGTACCTAGTTTGAATGATTGTTTAATGACAGGTCCGTCGCTGACGGAGAAATTGGGAGATGTGTTGTTGAATTTCAGAGTTAATAATTATGCCTTTACGGCAGATATAAGTAAAGCTTTCCTGAGAGTGGGATTGCAAGAAACGGATCGATTACACAAGATTTCTGTGGCCAGAGGATCCTAGCAATCCACTTAGTCCGCTGAAAACCTTCAGATTCAGAAGTGTCTTATTTGGGGCTACTTCTAGTCCGTTCTTACTTCAGGCGACGATAAATGCGCACCTTAAACGTACAGGTGGTCCACTGAGTGAAATAATGAGTAAACAATTCTATGTGGACAATTTCCTGGGTGTGACGTCAACGGAAGAGGAGCTAATGAAGATATATGAAGGGGCTAATGACATAATGCAAGGTGCAAATATGCCTCTCAGGAGTGGAACAGTAATCGTCCAGGTTAAAGGACCGAATAAATAAAGAGAATCCCGGAGATGGAGTATCTGGGTGTAGCAATGTATTGGGACTGACTTGGGATACTGAAAGAGACTTGATATCGTTAAAGCCTAATAATTATAGTATGCCCAAGAAGTTAACGAAGAGAACCCTGCTTGCTGAAGTTTTAAAATGTTTCGATCCACTAGGCTTAGTGGCGCCTCTTACAATCCGAGGGAAATTATTGGTACAAGAGGCATGGAAGCAGAAGTGTGCTTGGGATGAAACCCTACCTGAGGAATTCGTTAACAGGTGGGAAGAATTAATTGGTGATTATGAGAAAGTTCCAATGTTGGAGTTCCCGCGCCGGGTGGCAGTTCAAGAAGGGAATCATATACTCCACATCTTTTGCGATGCTTCTAAATTAGCGTATGGAGCAGTCGCTTATCTTCAATGCAATAAAGACATTTCTCTTGTCATGTCAAAAGCTAAAGTGGCTCCAATTATATTGCGTACCTTACCTCAGTTGGAATTAACCGGTATTTATGTGGGTGTCAAATTAGCTGATTATTTACGGAGTAAATTGCCGGAGATAAATATTAGCGACACCATAATTTGGTCTGATAATGAGGTATCCTTGCAGTGGATCCGCAACGGAACCAGCAAGATTGTGTACGTGCAAAATGGTCGCAAAAATTTACGAGATACAATTTGAATCGTCTAACAACGAACTCTGCCCGGCCGCAGTGTGGAAAATATTGGTATTTTCCGAAAGTTGTAATTGATAAACTTTCCAATATGAACAGATATCCTTAATGTACCGCTGGTACATGGGGGTATGTAATAGAGAACCATCGTACCAGCGGGGGAAGCGGGGCAGAGGCGGGACAGAGGGGAATAGGGAGTGAACAGCCAGCCTACACACCCGGGATTTGAGGTGATGGGATGGCCTGCCGAATTTGGAGATTCCGCCCGCCAAACCGGACTTAATTACCTCCTTTCGTAATGTGGAGGAGTATCCAGTGACGCGGTGAATATAAAGTGGGACAATCGGTCCAGGAGGTCCAGTAATAGGACAATAATTGTGAAATAAGGCGTGCCGCCGGCGAGTGATGCGGTCATAGTCCTATTTGAACTCAGTGAAGCGACCATACGGCAGGATAAAGTCGTAACCCCTGATGCTGGGGAGCTTTCGTCTTAGAAGAGACTGAAATATATTCGATGAACTTTGTGAAATGGTGAATATAGTGAAACCGAGTTGTAAATAATCAGGGGGTGATTGTACAGAGCGGGGCTAGCGTGGGTACGCCATACCCCGACCGCCATGTTGGATGCGGAGGAAATGAACTGACATATCGCAAGTTATCTACTCGAAATCCAAGTATCGAGACGGTGAATGTGTATAAACTAGTGGGGCATTAAGCCAGGATATATGTAGTGTGTAAAGTTACACGTATAAACAATATAAGGTCGGATTAGTGAGAGGATCTGAATCGCTACCCCGCCCAACCACATGTTAACTAACGTCCGGTCTCGTGGGCGTATAAGAGTTCAAGGAAATTAACCTTCCTTGACTCGACGGGACAACCCTTACCATCGCGATCGAATCAGATCGCAGGAGGACGTCAACAACGAAACGACCCCCTCATCTAAAGCTAAGTACTCTTCTGTCGTCTTTGTTATTGGCCAATGATATTGTTACCAAGTAGATGTACTTTAGCTAGGTCAACGATCTACAATGCACCGCTATGATGCTGTTAATTAGGTGAGTGTTGGTCATGTTAACTTAATTGTGTGTTCTCTACCTCTCCTCCTACTAGATCAGTTGTTTAATAACGTATACAGTCCACTTAAATTTAATCCTACCATAACTATTAATATTATCTACTCAGATTTATTTATACTGGTCCAGAGTGCAGTGGGTTAACGTGAGAATACTGAAGGTACCCCTTGGGTGCGGCCAGGAGCGGGTAAAGTTCTCACATACCTTAAAGGGAATGACTGCAGTAAAATTATACGAGTCGGTCATCTCCCTAGGGGTTTGTTTATTGCAAGTGGCGGTGTCCAAGATAGACTTATCTCCCACAATTCCCCACAGTAGTAGTAATAGTAGTAGTAGTAATAGTAATAGTAATAGTAGTAATAGTAGTAATAGTAGTAGTAGTAATAGTAGTAGTAGTAATAGTAGTAATAGTAATAGTAGTAATAGTAGTAATAGTAATAGTAGTAATAGTAATAGTAGTAATAGTAATAGTAGTAATAGTAATAGTAGTAGTAGTAATTGTAGTAGTAGTAATAGTAGTAGTAGTAATAGTAATAGTTGTGGAAAATATTGGGTATTTTCCCGAAAGGTTATACTCGATAGCCTTTCTAATGAATATTCTTAATGTGTGGCTGTTGGTTCGTATTCTTCTTGAGATGAGGAAAGAACCATCGCGACGGTGGCGTGGGTACGCCAAGATGGGTCAAATGAAGTGACCCAGGTAGTCGCGCTCGTGGGATAAAGGTGAATGGAGGTGAACGATGGGTGGGCTGTGGATATAATGGAGATGGAAATCGGCGTTTACTACGACCAAATCGCGGGAAATGGTCTCTCTTCACAATAGTGAATGTTGTGAATATTCGCCGGGCATAATGTGGGACATTAAGTCCAAGAAACTATAATAATAGAGTGATAATGTGTTAAACAGTGAGCGACGCCGTCATGGCGGTGTTGATGGCGGTGTTGATGGCGGAAATGTGCGTCGCTTCGATCAGCGTTCATCTTACACAATTATTAATGGATCAACTTCTAACGAGAGTAAATTAACGGGACATTAAACCGACGTGTGAATAGTGTGTAAAGTGTTGCGTATAAACTCTACTGAAAGGGTATAGTGAGAGGATATGAATCACTCACCCCGACCAACCACGTTAAATAACGCCCGGTCTCGTGGGCGTAGAGAGTTCAAGGATCAATCTTCTCTCGACTCATCGGGACAACCACCAACATCATCGTCTTGCCGGAAGAATAATCTACCGAGCAGGACCACGAGATCCGTCGAAGAATAGCGACAAGAATGTTGTTTCTTCCCACTGTAAGTACTCTTATTGTCTTAGCAACCGTCTGGCCAGTAGGTATGTTGGGATAATGTGGGTTTACGGTGGAATGATAATGACGGATCTTCAAGTGAACAACAATGGCACGGATAAAGGGTGAGTGATATTAGTTGTACTCTTTCCTCCTTCTCCCCAATCAGTCAGACATTAACCCATACAGTCCACAAAATTTAACAATACCGTAACCATTGGTGTTACTCATTCTTAATAAACTGGTCAAGGATAGATGTGGATTTAGAGTGAGAATATCGAAGGGTCCCCTAAATGTGACCAGGAGGGGGCAAGTTTTCCACACGCCTCAACGGAGGTAACCACGGTAAATTATACTAGTCGGTCCACTCCCGGGAGATTATTTTGTTGTAAGTGGCGGTGAAGCCCAGACAGGTAATCTCTTATTCCCACATCGCCCGTTGGTCCTTCCTGAACCGGAGGTGATTAGTGAATTAATCATTATTGAATTTATTTAATAATTAAGTGACTGATTGTAGAAAGTGAGTATAGAGTACACAGATTAATTAATTGTGGGTGAATTGTAATAATTAGTCCAATTAATTGCAGCCCAGGCGTGGCTACGATTTGTGCAAAAGTAAGGTTTGATAATCACCTTTATAAACAATTTATTTAATTTGTGACATCAGTGGTTATTAATCCTATAACCATAGCTGGACCCGATGAAACTGCTGGGAGTGCTCAAGCCCAGGGATCTTAAAGCAAAGAAAGCCTCGTTACAAGCTCGTAAGGGTCATGTTACAAAGGCACTCAATAAGTGCATGGAGTTCATGGATCAAGGTACAGTGGACCTCCGATGAATTAAAATTGCATTTAGACTCTTAGATAGTAAATATGAGTCATACAAGTTGTGGTTTAAGGAATATGAAAAGGACCTTATGGAGAATTGTACAGATAATGAGGAAATAGAAACACTGTTTGAGCAATATTATGAAGTGGAGGAACATATTCTGTCCTTAAAACTAGGGCTTTGCAGTGCAAAGAGAGTAGATAACTTAGTGGGCCAGCCTCGCACAGTAAATAAGATGTCCCTCCCCAAACTCCCAGAGGTACAATTGCTGTCCGTTCCAGCCAGGAGACAGCTGGGAGGAATTTTGGTCCATTTTTAAGGCAATGGTACATGATAGGAATGATCTTGAACATGTTAATAAGTTGATTTATTTAAAGGGACAATTGAGGGAGATGCCCTCATTCTCATTCAGGCCTTCCCAATATAAACGACTCTTATACAGAAGCTGTTAGTCTGTTAAAGAGTACCTATGGTAATACGGAACAGCGTAGACTGGATCTAATAACTGCGCTGTTAAATTGAAAACTCCAGAGCACAACTATAAAAGCTTTGCAACAATTTCGGATTAAACTAGAGAGCACCTCAAAATCTTGAGTAATAAACATAATCTGAGGCATCAGATTGTTATTGAGTGGGATGATACAACCTCAATTGAACCATAAGACGATAGAGTGGTTGTCTAACAAGTATCATAAAGGTTACTTTGGGTTGGAGGAAATAAGGATAGGTTTGCAAGAATTAATTGTTCAGTTGCAAACCAGCCAGCCCCACCTTTAAGAATACCGGTCATAGTGACGTTGAGTCATCAACTAAGTTCCACAAAGGGAAAAATTATCCAATGTTAATAGTTACAACCCAACCACTAAAAGGGTTATGTTGGCACATATCAAGTGACAGGGACCAGTAATAGTGGTTCGTCACAACAAGACAGAAAGAATAAACACCCCAATAAGGGTAACCGGGGTAAGCTGTCGAGTTTCCAAGAGAAGAGAGATTGTCTCTTCTGTAACGAAACCCATCTCTCTAAACTCTGCGTTATCTATAATTCTTGGGATGCGAAAGTGAAGAGATTGGAGGAGCTAGACCGGTGTATTCGATGTCTTGGTAATCATAAGTGAGGGATTGCCAGACCAAACTGAATACTTGTCACCAATGCAATAATGGCAGGCACCACATAGTGATGTGTAAGAGCGGGTGTAACCTAGTAATGGTAAGGATAATCCCCCGACACTACAGTGGCGCACGTAAACTTGCAGCTAACGTTCGTAATGGTTTAGCTGAAGTAGCACTACCTGTGTTGGACATGACAGTTAAAGGTAAATGGCGTAATCCAAGACCGTAACAGCGTTGTTAGATCAGGATCACAACGTACTTTCATAAAGCGCAGTTGCCTTAATGGGATGAAAGTACGAAGGGGGATCCTACCACATTAAAATTGTCGGGTTTTCTCTCAGATAAAAGGGCCCAGTCATATGACACGGTTTATATAAACGTCGGTCTGGGCAAAGAGAAGACTAAGTTAATGCAGTAGTCGTGGATAGACTACCGGAGAAAATCTCCACTGTGGGTCTTAATGCCACCACGCAGAGACTCACAGAATAATGTGAAACTGGCACCCTCAGTAGTCAATAATGACTCTGTGGGACCAATAGGAGTATTAATAGGCAGCACTATTATGCAGCCTTTGTGAAGGGTATGACGAAGAGATGCGTGTCACTCTCTCAACACTAGTGCAGGCCATGTAATTTATGGCAGGCTTCCTCGCAGTAATGAATGACTGGAGGAAGCCGTAAATGCAGTCACTGTGTGTCTTACTCATGGAACGTCACCCCAGTGTACATATTCTTCAATAGAGAATGCTGTTGAACCAGTGCACAAATTGTGGGAACTGGACAGTATTGGGATTAATGTAAATGAAGAAAGTCCAGATGATTCCTTCACTCAGGAACAATACCTGAAGGATGTTAAATTCGAGTCTGACAATACTGGGTGCGACTCCATGGAAGCCTAAACCATCCGGAACTACCCACTAATTACCGGATGGCGTATGATCAGGTAAAGGCCCAGCTCCAAGAATTGAGTAAGACACCAGAATTGCTGACTGCTTATAATGGGATCATTGTGAACAGTTAATTAACCAGTTCATAGAGGAGGTACCCCTGAGCAAGCCAATATTCATGGCCACTACTTACCTCATCACGGAGTGAAGAAGGATTCGAAACCACTCCTTTGAGGATCGTGTTTAATTGTAGTGCCAGGGCTAAAAAATGTCCTAGTTTGAATGACTGTTTAATGACAGGTCCGTCGCTGACGGAGAAATTGGAGATGTGTTGTTGAATTTCAGAGTTAATAATTATGCCTTTACGGCAGATATAAGTAAAGCTTTCCTGAGAGTGGGATTGCAAGAAACGGATCGGGATTACACAAGATTTCTGTCAGAGGATCCTAGCAATCCACTTAGTCCGCTGAAACCTTCAGATTCAGAAGTGTCTTATTTGGGGCTACTTCTAGTCCGTTCTTACTTCAGGCGAGGATAAATGCACACCTTAAACGTACAGGTGGTCCACTGAGTGAAATAATGAGTAAACAATTCTATGTGGACAATTTCCTGGGTGTGACGTCAACGGAAGAGGAGCTAATGAAGATATATGAAGGGGCTAATGACATAATGCAAGGCAAATATGCTCTAGGGAGGGAACAGAATTCGTCCAGGTTAAAGGACCGAATAAATAAAGACAATCCCAGAGATGGAGTATCTGGGTGTAGCAATGTATTGGGACTGACTTGGGATACTGAGAGAGACTTGATATCGTTAAAGCCTAATAATTATAGTATGCCCAATAAATTAACTAAGAGAGTCCTACTTGCTGAAATTTCAAAATGTTTCGATCCACTAGGCTTAGTGGCGCCTCTTACAATCCGAGGGAAATTGTTGGTACAAGAGGCATGGAAGCAGAATTGTGCTTGGGATGAAACCCTACCTGAGGAATTCGTTAACAGGTGGGAAGAATTAATTGGTGATTACGAGAAAATTCCAATGTTGGAGTTCCCCGCCGGTGGCAGTTCAAGAAGGAATCATATACCTATCATATTTTTGCGATGCTTCTAAATTGGCGTATGGAGCAGTCGCTTATTTTCAATGTGATAAAGATATTTTCTTGTCATGTCTAAAGCTAAAGTGGCTCCAATTAAATTACGTACCTTACCTCAGTTGGAATTAACCGCCATTTAGTGGGTGTCAAATTAGCTGATTATATACGGAGTAAATTGCCGGAGATAAATATTAGTGACACCATAATTTGGTCTGATAATGAGGTATCCTTGCAGTGGATCCGCAACGGAACCAGCAAGATTATATGTGCAAAATAGAGTCGCAGAAATTAACCAGATGCAAGAGAAATATGACAGTTTGGGTCAACATAAGTTAACTTTAACCATATTCCCGGGCGGAGAACCCAGCTGATTTCTTGTCTCGTGGGTTGACTTATGTAAAATTTGTGAAGACTTTATCATGGTTTAAGGGACCCAGTTGGTTGGTGGATAAAATTAACTGGCCTATTCAAAAGGCGCATATTGCCCGGTGGAAACTACTGTGAACACGGCTCCAGTCCTCGGTCCCTCCTTAGCCATTGATATAAATAGATACTCATCCTTCCCAAAGTTGATTAATGTCACGAAGTTGGTGTTTAAATTCATAAACAAGATGAATATCCCGTATGATTTTCCTCATCCCCTGAAATACTGGGTACAGAGAGTACAAGGAGAAATCTATGGAGAGGAGATTAAATTGCTAGGGTGGAAAACTTGGGAAGGGTTCCCAAAAATAGAGAAATTGGGCTATACTTGGAGAATGACGTAATCAAGTGCAGAGGTAGATTGCAAAAAGCTGAATTATGAATATACTAACACCCTATCTTTCTGCCCAAGACTCATCCTCTGACAACTTTAATTGTATTAAATGCCCATAAAAATGTGATGCATGGTGTATACAAGATACCTTAAATTGTATTAGGAAACTTTCTGATCCCCCAAGGACGACAGAGGGAAACGAGTCATCAAGACATGTATAGTGTGCCGTCGAGTGGATGCCAGAACCTATATGTATCCAGGACCTCCACCATTGCCCAAGGAACGAGTGCAGTTAATAAAGCCATTTGATGTAACCGGTGTAGATTACAGTGGTCCCATCATTTTAACGGGTACTGCAGATGGTGTTCCTTTAAAGGTGTACGTGTGTCTATTCACTTGTACCGCTACAAGGGCAGTACACTTAGAAGTGGCACAGGATTTGTCTGCAGAACAGTTCATACAGCTGTTTCGTAAATTTGCAGCTAGGAGATCCTGTCCGAGACTCATGATTTCAGATAATGCCACTAACTTTGTAGCGGAGCACAACATTTGAGGGAATTAAATGAGAGTAATGAAGTACAGTCTCTGTTAAATCAGCAGGGTGTGGCTGAAGTTTATAGCTCTCAGGGCCCCTTGGCAAGGGGATTGTATGAAAGACTGATAGGTACAGTGAAGAGGTGTCTGCGAAAAGTACTACACCGGAAACGAATTAACTTGGAGGAGTTCCGGGCAGTATTAGTGGAGGCAGAGAATCGGATAAATAATCGTCTCTCTCGTACATAATTGATACTCCCGACGCAGAAGTACTGACTCCTTCTCACTTGATATGGGGACGGAAACTAGAAGCTGCACCTATCTATAAAGATAATCCTGAGGAAATTGATGAAGATTATAATAATGTGACAGTATTAAGTGATAAATTTAAGATGTTAAATAAAGTAATTAATCACTGGTCTAATGTGTGGCGTAAGAGTATCTCCTTACACTACGTGAACATTTTTATGGTGCGTCAGAAGCGGCTAATCGACAGAATATTCAACCGGGTGACATTGTGTTAATTGATACTGAGCAACCTCGAACATTGTGGCCTCTGGGTAAGGTAGTAAACATTGTATCCAGACGCTCAGGGTGTTGTCGGGAATGTCAAAGTGTTGTGTCGAGGCCAAGAGAGTTTACGTACCATTAATGTTAATCCCTTAGAATTAAAGGGAGTTCTATCAACTGTGAACGAAACCCTAAGGGAAAGTGACACGAGTGATGTTGAAGACGACACAGACCAGGGGATACCAGAGACAGAAAGTGTGGTTCGGCCTACCAGGAAGTCAGCTGTTCAGTCCCGGGCGGCTGGAAACTCCTGTTGCAAACTGACTCGATTTGAATCGTCTAACAACGAACTCTGCCCGGCCGCAGTGTGGAAAATATTGGGTTTTTTCCCCGAAAGGTTATACTGATAGCCTTTCTAATGAATATTCTTAATGTGTGGCTGTTGGTTCGTATTCTTCTTGAGATGAGGAAAGAACCATCGCGACGGTGGCGTGGGTACGCCAAGATGGGTCAAATGAAGTGACCCAGGTAGTCGCGCTCGTGGGATAAAGGTGAATGGAGGTGAACGATGGGTGGGCTCTGGATATAATGGAGATGGAAATCGGCGTTTACTACGACCAAATCGCGGTTAATGGTCTCTCTTCACAATAGTGAATGTTGTGAATATTCGCCGGGCAGTGGCGGTGTTGATGGCGGTGTTGATGGCGGAAATGTGCGTCGCTTCGATCAGCGTTCATCTTACACAATTATTAATGGATCAACTTCTAACGAGAGTAAATTAACGGGACATTAAACCGACGTGTGAATAGTGTGTAAAGTGTGCGTATAAACTCTACTGAAAGGGTATAGTGAGAGGATATGAATCACTACCCCGACCAACCACGTTAAATAACGCCCGTCTCGTGGGCGTAAGAGAGTTCAAGGGATCAATCTTCTCCGACTCATCGGGACAACCACCAACATCATCGTCTTGCCGGAAGAATAATCTACCGAGCAGGACCACGAGATCCGTCGAAGAATAGCGACAAGAATGTTGTTTCTTCCCCACTGTAAGTACTCTTATTGTCTTAGCAACCGTCGGCCAGTAGGTATGTTGGGATAATGTGGGTTTACGGTGGAATGATAATGACGGATCTTCAAGTGAACAACAATGGCACGGATAAAGGGTGAGTGATATTAAGTTGTACTCTTCCTCCTTCTCCCCAATCAGTCAGACATTAACCCATACAGTCCACAAAATTTAACAATACCGTAACCATTGGTGTTACTCATTCTTAATAAACTGGTCAAGGATAGATGTGGATTTAGAGTGAGAATATCGAAGGGTCCCCTTAAATGTGACCAGGAGTGGGGCAAGTTTTCCACACGCCTCAACGGATAACGCGGTAAAATATACTAGTCGGTCCACTCCCCGGGAGATTATTTTGTTGTGAAGTGGCGGTGAAGCCCAGACAGGTAATCTCTTAATTCCCCACAATAGTAGTAGTAATAGTAGTAGTAGTAATAGTAGTAGTAGTAATAGTAATAGTAGTAGTAGTAGTAGTAATAATAATAGTAGTAGTAATAATAATAATAGCAATTACAATATTAACAACAATAATACTACTACTAATAACAAAAATAATAATAAAAATAATAATAAAATAAGTAAAAATAATAACAACAACAACAACAACAACAATAATAATAATAATAATAATAATAATAATAATAATTGTGGGGAATTGTGAGAGATAAGTCTATCTGGGACACCGCCACTAGCAATAAACAAACTCCCAGGAGATGACAGACTCGTATAATTTTACCGCAGTCATTCCCTTTAAGGTATGTAGGAACTTTACCCGCTCCTGGCCGCACCGAGGGTACCTTCAATATTCTCGTATTCCCACTGCACTCTGGACCAGTATCAATAAATCTGAGAAGATCATTTATTATAGTTATATAAGGTTAAATTTAAGTGGACTGTATGGGTAGTTAAACAAGTGATCACTCAGGAGAAGAGATAGAGTACAGACCGCTAAATCATCATGACCTACACTCACCTAAACAGCATCATAGTGGTGTATCGTAGATCGTTGACCTAGCTAAAGTACATCTACTGTGCATAACAATATCATTGGCCAACAATAAAGTAAACACCAGCAGACTACTTAGCTTTAGATGAGGGAGTCGTTCCGTTGTTGACGCCTCCGCGATCTGATTCGATCGCGATGGTAATAACGGTCTCGTCGAGTCAAGAAAGATTAATTTCCGTACACTCTCATACGCCCACGAGACTGAGCGTTCGTTAACATGTGGTTGGTCGGGTAGCGAATCAGATCCTCGCACTAATCCGACCGTTTGTACTGTTTATACGGATAACTTACATATTACGTGTATCCTGGCTTAATGCCCACTGGTTTATACACATTCACAGTCTCGATACTTGAATTTCGAGTAGATAACTTGCGATATGTTAGTTCATTTCAATCACATCCAATATGGCGGTCGGGGTATGGCATTACCAAGCCAGATGCTCGATCAATCAACCCCGGATTATTTACAACTCGGTTTCACTATATTCCATTTCCATAGTTCATCGAATATATTTCCATCTCTTCTAAGACGAAACTCCCCTGCAGCAGGGTTACGACTTTATCCTGCCGTATGGTCACTTCACTCAGTTCAAATAGGCCTGTGGCGCGTCACTGGCCGGTGGCACCTTATTTCACAATTATTGTCCGATTACTGGACCTCCTGGACCGATTGTCCCACTTGATATTCCCGCCACTGGATATTCCTCCACAGTACGAAGGAGGTAATTAATCAGATTTGGGACATAATCTCAAATTCGGCTCGCCATCGTCACCTAAAATCGGGTCGCTAGGCGCGCGTTCACTCTCGCCTATTCCCCTAAGCCCCTCCTGCCCAGCTGACTGCCCACTTCACGAGGCATCTCGCATGCGTGTGAATTCGTTGGTTCTTTCAATTAATGTTAAGCCAACAGCAACACATGAATGATATCTATTCATATTGGAAAGTTTATAATTACAACTTTCGGAAAATACCAATATTTTCCACACTGCGTCGGGCAGAGTTCGTTGTCAGACGATTCAAATTGTATCTCGTAAATTTTTGCAACTATTTTGCACGTACACAATCTTGCTGTTTTTCGTTACGAATCCACTGCAAGGATACCTCATTATCAGACCAAATTGTGGTGTCGCTAATATTTATCTCCGGCAATTTACTCCGTAAATAATCAGCTAATTTGACACCCACATAAATGGCAGTTAATTCCAACTGAGGTAAAGTACGTAATTTAATTGGAGCCACTTTAGTTTTAGACATGACAAGAGAGATATCTTTATCACATTGAAAATAAGCGACTGCTCCATACGCCAATTTAGAAGCATCGCAAAATGTGAGTGTATTTTCCACTCAGAGCGTGTTACACACCGCGGAAACTCCAACATTGGAACTCTCTCATAATCACCAATTAATTCTTCCCACCTGTTAACGAATTCTCAGGTAGGGTTTCATCCCAAGCACCTTCTGCTTCCATGCCTCTTGTACCAACTTCCCTCGGATTTTAAGAGGCGCCACTAAGCCTAGTGGATCGAAACATTTTGAAACTTCAGCAAGTATGGTCCTCTTCGTTAATTTCTTGGGCATACTATAATTATTAGGCTTTAACGATATCAAGTCTCTTCAGTATCCCAAGTCAGTCCCAATACATTGCTACACCCAGATACTTCATCGCCGGGATTATCTTTTTTTTATTCGGTCCTTTAACCTGGGCGAATTACTATTCCACTCCCTGAGCGGCATATTTGCACCTTGCATTATGTCATTAGCCCCTTCATATATCTTCATTAGCTCCTCTTCAGTTGACGTCACCCCAGGAAATTGTCCACATAGAATTGTTTACCATTATTTCACTCAGTGGACCACCTGTACGTTTAAGGTGCGCATTTATCGTCGCCTGAAGTAAGAACGGACTAGAAGTAGCCCCAAATAAGACACTTCTGAATCTGAAAGTTTTCAGCGGACTAAGGGATTGCTAGGATCCTCTGGCCACAGAAATCTTGTGTAATCCCGATCCGTCTCTTGCAATCCCACTCTCAGAAAGCTTTACTTATGTCTGCCGTGAAGGCATAACTATTAACTCTGAAATTCAATAACACATCTCCCAATTTCTCCGTCAGCGACGGACCTGTCATTAAACAATCATTCAAACTAGGTACATTTTATTACCCTGGCACTACAATTAAACACGATCCTCAAAGGAGGTTTTGGAATCCTTCTTCACTCCGTGATGAGGTAAGTAGTGGCCATAAATATTGGCTTGCTCAGGGGGTCCCTCCTCTATGAACTGATTATTTAACTGTTCATTAATGATCCCATTATAAGCAGTCAGCAATTCTGGTGTCTTACTCAACTGTGGAGCTGGGCCTTTAACTGACCATACGCCATCCGGTAATTAGTGGGTAGTTCCGGATGGTTTAGCTTCCATGGAGCCGCACCCAGTATTGTCCAGACTCAAATTTAACATCCTTCAGGTATTGTTCTGAGTGAAGGAATCATCTGGATTTTCCCTTTTTTACATTAATCCCACTGTCCAGTTCCCACAATTTATGCAATGTTTAACAGCATCCTCTGTAGAAGAATATTTACACTGGAGTGACGTTTCATGAGTAAGGCACACCGTGACTGATTTATGGCTTCCTCCAGTCATTCATTACTGCGAGGAAGCCTGCCATAAATTACATGGCCTTCACCAATGTTGAGAAGAGTGACACCACCTTTCTTCGTCATACCCTTCACGAAGGTGGCATAATAGTCACTGCCAAATAAAACACTTACTGGTCCCACCGAGTCATTGCTTACTACGGAGGGTGCCAGTTTCACATTAGTCTCTGTGCTTGCCAGCCACATTAACTCCATTAAGTTCAGCCATGGTTATAGGATCAATAACCACTGAGGTACAAATTAATAGACCCTTTATTATTCATGGGCTTGCAGCACATTAACTCCATTAAGTTCAGCCATGGTTATAGGATCATACCACTGAGGGTACAAATTAAATAGACCCTTTATTATTCATGGGCTTGCAGCACATTAACTCCGTTAAGTTC
The DNA here is from genome assembly GCA_009830355.1 of Cherax destructor. Taxonomy (NCBI): domain Eukaryota; kingdom Metazoa; phylum Arthropoda; class Malacostraca; order Decapoda; family Parastacidae; genus Cherax; species Cherax destructor. The sequence goes on along the minus strand of WNWK01018749.1, from coordinate 11,246 downwards.
AGCCATGGTTATAGGATCAATAACCACTGAGGGTACAAATTAAATAGACCCTTATTATTCATGGGCTTGCCAGCCACATTAACTCGTTAAGTTCAGCCATGGTTATAGGATCAATAACCGCTGAGGGTACAAATTAAATAGACCCTTTATTATTCATGGGCTTGCCAGCCACATTAACTCCATTAAGTTCAGCCATGGTTATGGATCAATAACCACTGAGTACAAATTAAATAGACCCTTTATTATTCATGGGCTTGCCAGCCACATTAACTCCGTTAAGTTCAGCCATGGTTATAGGATCAATAACCACTGAGGGTACAAATTAAATAGACCCTTTATATTCATGGGCTTGCAGCCACATTAACTCCATTAAGTTCAGCCATGGTTATAGGATCAATAACCGCTGAGGGTACAAATTAAATAGACCTTTTATTATTCATGGGCTTGCCAGCCACACTAACTCCATTAAGTTCAGCCATGGTTATAGGATTAATAACCACTGACGTCACAAATTAAATAAATTGTTTATAAAGGTGATTCTCACACCTTACTCTTGCACAAATCGTAGCCACGCCTGTGCTAGCAATTAATTGGACTAATTACTGTCCACCACACAATTAATTAACTGTGTACTCTATACTCACTTCCTATGATCAGTCACTTATTTATTATTAATTAATTCAATAATGATTAATTCACTAATCACATCCGGTTCAGGACGGACCAACGGGCGCTGTGGGAATTGTGAGAGATAAGTCTATCTGGGACACCGCCACTAGCAATAAACAACTCCCAGGAGATGACAGACTCGTATAATTTTACCGCAGTCATTCCCTTTAAGGTATGAGAACTTTACCCGCTCCTGGCCGCACCGAGGGTACCTTCAATATTCTCGTATTCCCACTGCACTCTGGACCAGTATCAATAAATCTGAGAAGATCATTTATTATAGTTATATAAGGTTAAATCTTATGGACTGTATGGGTAGTTAAACAAGTGATCACTCAGGAGAAAAGATAGAGTCAGACCGCTAAATCATCATGACCTACACTCACCTAAACAGCATCATAGTGGTGTATCGTAGATCTGACTGACCTAAAGTACATCTACGTGCATAACAATATCATTGGCCAACAATAAAGTAAACACCAGCAGACTACTTAGCTTTAGATGAGGAGTCGTTCCGTTGTTGACGTCCTCCTGCGATCTGATTCGATCGCGATGGTAATAACGGTCTCGTCGAGTCAAGAAAGATTAATTTCCGTACACTCTCATACGCCCACGAGACTGAGCGTTCGTTAACATGTGGTTGGTCGGGGTAGCGAATCAGATCCTCGCACTAATCCGACCGTTTGTACTGTTTATACGGATAACTTTACATATTACGTGTATCCTGGCTTAATACCCCACTGGTTTATACACATTCACAGTCTCGATACTTAATTTCGAGTAGATAACTTCTGATATGTTAGTTCATTTCAATCACATCCAATATGGCTGGTCGGGTATGGCTACCCAAGCCAGATTCGCTCGATGCAATCAACCCCGGATTATTTACAACTCGGTTTCACTATATTCCATTTCCCATAGTTCATCGAATATATTTCCATCTCTTCTAAGACGAAACTCCCCTGCAGCAGGGTTACGACTTTATCCTGCCGTATGGTCACTTCACTCAGTTCAAATAGGCCTGTGGCCGCGTCACTGGCCGGTGGCACCTTATTTCACAATTATTGTCCGATTACTGGACCTCCTGGACCGATTGTCCCACTTGATATTCCCCGCGCCACTGGATATTCCTCCACATTACGAAAGGAGGTAATTAAATCAGATTTGGCGGACATAATCTCCAAATTCGGCTCGCCATCGTCACCTGAAATCGGGTCGCTAGGCGCGTCGTTCACTCTCTGCCTATTCCCCCCTAAGCCCCTCCCTGCCCAGCTGACTGCCCACTTCACGAGGCATCTCGCGCATGCGTGTGAATTCGTTGGTTCTTTTCAATTAATGTTAAGCCAACAGCAACACATGAATGATATCTATTCATATTGGAAAGTTTATCAATTACAACTTTCGGAAAATACCAATATTTTCCACAATAATAATAATAATAAAATAATAATAATAATAATAATAACAACAATATAAATAATAATAATAATAATAATAATAATAATAACAACAACAATAATAATAATAACAACAACAACAACAACAATAATAACAACAACAACAACAACAATAATAACAACAGAGTTGTAACTAAGTATAGTTATCATCACGTAATAACAACGTGACAATAACTGGAAAATAACTAATAACAAATGAGAGTTATATAGCAAGTGATGACAGGAGAAGCAACAGATGGCTGCCTACCGTTGCAACGGTTACCGTTGATCCTGACCAGTCATTACTTCAAAGGTGAATTGGTGAGGCTGAAGAGCTCTTGATCGCAGGAAACGGATCCTCCCACCGGGAGGCCTGGTCATAGACCAGGACGCGGGGACGTCGATCCCCGGAATGCCCTCCAGGTAGGTAGACTCCCCTTCCTCGGATCAGACGTGTTTGCCGGTTATTAATTTATAATCTTGTATTATTCTTGTATAAGCTTGTATTATTCTTGTACAATCTTGTATTATTATTGTATAAGCTTGTATTATTCTTGTACAAGCTTGTATTATTCTTTTATAAGCTTGTATTATTCTTGTACAAACTTGTATTATTCTTGTACAAGCTTGTATTATTCTTGTACAAGCTTGTATTATTCTTGTACAAACTTGTATTATTCTTGTACAAGCTTGTATTATTCTTGTACAAGCTTGTATTATTCTTGTACAAGCTTATATTATTCTTGTATAATCTTGTATTATTCTTGTACAAGCTTGTATTATTCTTTGATGCCCCTCACTGGCATCAAAGAACCTCTCCTGAGGGGTGTATAAGTTTGTATTATTAATTTTTTCATATTTTTTTTATATTCAGAATACTTAGGCTATACACCGAGAGGTGTACTGTATATCTCAGTGTATATACACTGAGAGGTGTATATCTCAGTGTATATACACTGAGAGGTGTATAGCTTAGTGTTCCGGTGGTCTGGTGGCTAGAGCTCTCGCTTCACACACGGAGGGCCCGGGTTCGATTCCCGGCGGGTGGAAACATTTCGACGTGTTTCCTTACACCTGTTGTCATGTTCACCTAGCAGCAAATAGGTACCTGGGTTGTTAGTCGACTGGTGTGGGTCGCATCCTGGGGGACAAGATTAAGGACCCCAATGGAAATAAGACAGACAGTCCTCGATGACGCACTGACTTTCTTGGGTTATCCTGGGTGGCTAACCCTCCGGGGTTAAAAATCCGAAGAAATCTTATCTTATCTTATATACACTGAGAGGTGTATATCTCAGTGTATATACACTGAGAGGTGTATCTCTCAGTGTATATACACTGAGAGGTGCTTGTGTCTCTGACAGTTTACTTTAGGTATTAAAGTATTCTTGACTGGTGGTGTACAGGTGATATACAACCTTAATGGCCCTCGTGTAGCAAATAGGCTTTAAACCTAGTAAACGAGTCGTGTGTGTGTGTGTGTGTGTGTGTGTGTGTACTCACCTAATTGTGGTTGCAGGGGTCGAGACTCAGCTCCTGGCCCCGCCTCTTCGCTGTGTGTGTGTGTGTGTGTGTGTGTGTGTGTGTGTGTACTCACCTAGTTGTACTCACCTAGTTGTGGTTGCAGGGGTTGAGACATAGCTCCTGGCCCCGCCTCTTCACTGGCCGCTACTTTGTCACTCTCCCTGCGCCATGAGCTTTATCATACCTCTTCTTAAAGCTTGTGTGTGTGTGTGTGTGTGTGTGTGTGTGTGTGTGCGTGTGTGTGTGTACTTCACCTTGCAAGAAACAAGAACCAAACGAATAAATAACAACTACGAATTATAAAAAAAAATGTGAAAGATTCACCTCACCATATGTCGCTCTGACCCAGTGGCAGCTGCACCCTAAACTCAACCTTAGTGTCAGGGGCTTAAGGCTTATATTTTTTTACAAACTATTGACCGACATTAGTATTGAGAATGTTGCATCATGGGGGAATTTAGAGGGGGATGGGTTGAGGAGGGGAAAGCTGTTGTTTAGGTTTGTGTACATAACACACAATAATTTTTTCCCACAATGATCTTGAGGGCATATGTACTCACCTATTTGTGGTGCAGGGTCAATCTGCAGCTCCTGGACATAAGAACATAAGAAAGGAGGAACACTGCAGCAGGCCTGTTGGCCCATACTAGGCAAGTCCTTCACAATCCATCCCACTAACAGAATATTTGCTCTTACCTAATTTTCAATGCTACCCAAGAAATAAGCTTGATAATTCTATTTACTCATGTCAAGTCCCACTCAAATCCAACCCTCTCACTCATGAATTTATCCAACCTAAATTTGAAACAACCCAAGGTTTTAGCTTCAATAACCCTACTAGGCAGACTGTTCCACTCATCAACTACCCTATTTCCAAACCAATACTTTCCTATATCCTTTCTAAATCTAAACTTATCTAACTTGAATCCATTATTGATGGGGTTTTCCCCTTGAGAGATATCCTCAAGACCTTATTTATATCCCTTTTTTAATACCCATTTTCCACTTGTATACCTCGATCATGTCTCCCTCATTCTACGTCTTACAAGTGAATGTAATTTAAGGGTCTTCAATCTTTCTTCATACGGAAGATTTCTAATGCTATGTATTAATTTAGTCATTCTACGCTGAATGTTTTCTAACGAATTAATATCCATTCTGTAATATGGAGACCAGAACTGAGCTGCGTAATGTAGGTGAGGCCTTACTAATGATGTATAAAGCTGTAATATAACCTCTGGACTTCTGTTGCTTACACTTCTTGATATAAATCCCAGTAACTGTTAGCCTTATTACGTACGCTTAGGCATTGCTGTCTGGGTTTAAGGTTGCTGGTTACCATAACCCCCATGTCCTTTTCGCAATCTGTATAGCTAAGTTCTACGCCATTCAACTTATAAGTGCTTGGTTATGGACACTCCCGAGCTTCAGAACCTTGCATTTATCTACATTGAACTGCATCTGCCACTTTTCTGACCACGAATTGAGTTTGTCTAAATCGTCCTGAAGTTTCCTGACATCTACGTTTGAATAAATTATCCTACCTATCTTCGTGTCGTCGGCGAATTTGCTCATATCACTAGTAATTCCCTTATCATGGTCATGATATATATTATAAACAACAACGGCCTAAGACTGATCCCGTGAAACGCCACTTGTTACAGATCCCCACTCGGATTTAACTCCATTTAAGCACACTCTCTGCTTGGAAATAAATGGTATAAAAATACCGACACAACAGAAATAAACACATAACGTATAGAGTCCTTATTGACATCAGTTTGCCCACGCAGGACTGTATCGAAGTCACAGACAGATCTATCTGTGACTCGATAAAGCCACTGCGTAAAGTTGTCAATAAAGGATCACATTATACTGCTTATGTGTTATTTTTCTACACTGCTTCTCATTGTGAGCAATGACTCGATCCATGACAGCACTTTTCCCCCAATTCCATGAGCTGCCACTTTCCTTAACAGTCTCTGGTGCGGTACTCTATAAAAAGCCTACTAAAGTCTAAAATAAACAATATCGAATTCTTTATCGTGATCAACAGCCTCAAAAGCTTTACTGAAGAAAGTTAATAAATTAGTTTAGCAGGAACGGCCCTCGTGAATCCATGCTGAGTATCGTTAATCAAATTATGTTTATCGAGATGATTTCTTATAATATCAGCTATAATTGACTCTAGTAATTTGCCTACAATTGAGGTCAGGCTTATTGGCGGTAATTTGACGGTAGTGACTTGTCCCCTGCTTTAAAAATAGGAATTACATTAGCCATCTTCCACATATCAGACACTACACCTGTTTGAAGAGATAAATTAAAAATATTACTTAATGGTTCAAAGAGTTTCATTTGTATTCCTTTTAAGAACCCTTGCAAAAGCTCATCAGGACCCGGCTGATTTATTTTGTTTCAGACGGTCTACTTGTTTCATAACCATTTCACTAGTGACTGTGATATTACATAATTTATCTTCTTCAGGACCACTATAAAAATTAATTACTGGATATTATTAGTGTCTTCCTGTGAATACTGAGAGAAAATAATTATTAAAAATAGAGCACATGTCATTCTCCTTGTCAATAAGATGCCCAGAGTTATTTTTAGGGACCTATCTTATCTCTAACTTTTGTTCTATAAACCTGGAAAAACTTTTGGGTTAGTTTTTGAATCCTAGCAACTTTAATTTTATAATCCCATTTAGCTTTTCTTATCCCTTTTAACGTCCCTCTTAATGTCAGTATACTGATTTATAAGATGACCCTCACCTTTTTATGCCTTCTATAAATTCCTTTCTTCTGCTCTAAAAGATATTTGAGCCTATTATTCATCCATTTTGGGTCATTTCTACTTGATCTAATTTCTTTATATGGGATAAATGTTCTTTGGGCAGGCTGTATAGTGTTAAGAAACTGTCATATTGATAGCTCTCTTCGTACCCCAGTCCACAGATGATAAGTGTTCTCTAAGCCCATTGTAATCTGCTAAGCGAAAGTCTGGGACTGTTACTGAATTATCCCTACTATCATACATCCATTCAATGTTAAAGGTAATTGATTTGTGGTCGCTTGTGCCGAGTTCCTCTGTAATTTCTAAAATAACAAGTTTCCTTGTTTGCAAGAACCAAGTCAAGAGGTTATTTCCCCTGTGGTTCTGTCACAAACTGCTTAAAAAACAATCCTGAACTACTTCTAAAAAGTCGTTAGATTCTAAATTCCCTGTCAAGAAATTCCAATCAATTTGACTAAAGTTAAAGTCCCCTAGAATTACTACGTTATTGTGCCTTGTGGGCTTAATAATTTCCCAAAGTAGTCTCCTTGTTCCTATCTAAGTTTGGAGGACGGTATTCACGCCTAAAATATTTTTTACCCCTCTGAAAATTCTATCCAGACAGACTCTGTATGCATTATTTCAGACTTTATACCCACTTTTAGGCAAGAATTTAAATGATCACGAACATAGAGTGCCACACCACCCCTTCGATACTTCTGTCTACTTGGAACAATTTAAAACCCTGAATGTGACACTTTACACTAGCGTCAACTCTCAACCCGTGCACAAACTAATAATAATAATAATAATAATAATAATAATAATAATAATAATAATAATAAAAATAAAAATAATAAAAATGATAATTACAGTATAATAAAAATGATCAACTGGATAATTGTATATTTTTACAAGATTGGAAAAAAAAAAGAAGAAGAATGACTAAATTAATACATAGCATTAGAAATCTTCCGTATGAAGAAAGATTGAAGACCCTTAAATTACATTCACTGTAAGACGAAGAATGAGGGAGACATGATCGAGGATACAAGTGGAAAATGGGTATTAACAAAGGGATATAAATAAGGTCTTAGAATATCTCTCCAAGAGAGAACCCAATAATGGATTCAAGTTAGATAAGTTTAGATTTAGAAAGGATATAGGAAAGTATTGGTTTGGAAATAGGTAGTTGATGAGTGGAACAGTCTGCCAGTAGGGTTATTGGAAGTAAAACTTGGGTTGTTTCAAATTTAGGTTGGATAAATTCATGAGTGAGAGGGGTTGGATTTGAGTGGGAATTGCACATGAGTAAATAGAATTATCAAAGCTTATTTCTTGGGTAGCATTTAAGATTGTTGAACAAATATCTTGTTAGTGGGATGGAATGTGAAGGACCTGCCTAGTATGGGCCAACAGACCTGCTGCAGTGTTCCTCCTTTCTTATGTTCTTATGTTAAGAAAATGACAATGATGATAATGATGGAAAAAAAAAAAATAAACTTATTTTGAACCCGGAGAGTCAATAACCCAGGAAAACCCCACAAAGCCAATAAGTCTGGCTTAATTCCACTGTGGTCCTTGACGCTTCCCAGGATGCCACCCACGTGGGGGATTAAACCCCAGGTACCTACGTACCCCCAGGCGACAGAGGCAGCAGGGGGAAAGGGAAACGCATCCCAGATTTCCCACCGGGTTCAACCCGTTCCCCAGATGGGAATCAAGGCGTAAAATTATCAGAGGAAACTGTTTCAAAATTTTGCCTGACCTCTTCAGACTATAACAATTTGGGGGGAAAAACAAGGGAACGTAATAAGGTGCTTCGTGGCCTGGCAGAATCCTTCACAATCCATCCCACTAACAAATTTGCCCACCCAATTTTCAATTTACCCATGCAATAAGATTTGATAAGTTATTAACTCATGTCAAGTCCCACTCAAACCAACCCCTCTCACTCATGTATCTACCCAACCAAAATTTTTGAAACTACCCAAGGTCCAGCCCCAATACCCTTTACAGGCAGACTGTTCCACTCATCAACTACCCTATTTCCAAACCAATACTTTCTTATATCCTTTCTAAATCTAAACTTGTCTAATTTGAATCCATTATTGGGGGTTTCTCTCTTGGAGAGATATCCTCAAGACCTTATTTTCCTTTATTTTCCATCTTCCAATTATACCCCCGATCATGTCTCCCCTCATTCTTCGTCTTCAAGTGAATGCAATTTAAGGGTCTTCAATCTTTTTCACGGAAGATTTCAAAAAGTTTTAATTTAGTCATTGTGCTGAATGTTTTCTAATGAAATTCCATTCGGACCTCATCATCCTGTCAGGACCTGCATCATCCGTCCGTGACCCGTCATCCTTCCGGACCGCGCATCCTGCCCGGACCGCATCATCCTCCGTGACCTGCGTCTCCGTCCGTGACCGCGCCACCTGTCCGTGACCTGCGTCATCCTGTCCGTGACCGCATCTCCGTCCGGACCTGCATCACTGTGTGGTCATTTTCAGGTGCCTCCTTGAGGTCTTGATGCAAGGAATTGGAGCGATCCTTTTCTTAGATTGACCTTGAATGTTAGTCCTTCCCAAGGCGCCACTGACCTCAGGTCCAGCTGTCACTTAGCTAAATCAAAAAAAATAAATATTCCTTAAAAAAAAAACCCTTTATAAAAAAAAAAAATTCTTTGGAAGAAAAAAATAAACCATTTAGACTGTAAATTTTCTGATTAACGTTGAAATACATTTTTTGAAGGAATGTCTAGATACTTGGTACTGTTATAGAACTTTTGGCCCATAATACAGTTTGAGAGGGGTTGTTCTTGACCCGGTAGGCTGTCTTGGTAAATGGATGACCCTTTGGGGAATAAGCCGCTCATGCCAAATGTTTTTTCAAACATTCCGTAGAAATAAAAAGATCGGCGCCGTTCTACGATCCATCGATGGTGGATCAGTTAAAGGGAAAGGGGCACTTAGAACACCATCAAATTTAACGGCTTTTTCACGTTCCAGGGCATCTTCCATTGTCTTTTCTCGAAAAGCAGCTTTGATTTAAATTGCAAAATCCAAAAATCATACCATAAGAACTAGCGTGTGAATATCCAAATATGCAGGCTCTTTTCTTTTTGGAAATAAATCAAACTGGGTGGGAGACTTAGACGTCCATATAGATTTATTATCCATTTCAAATTTTAAAGATAATATCTTTTACCAACCCAATCATGACATTCCTTCTCTCCTCCCACAACCTAAAAAATTTAGTAGCCGAAATGCGTTCCAGGAGGCCTAGGTTTGGGCCAGCCTGTACTGTATGAAGGGGGTGGTGCCAGTGTCAACAGCATCCGTCATTCAATTGTTAATGGTGAGGGGGTAAATTTCCCTGCTGCATAGAGACCCAGGGCCTGTTGCTGAAGGATTGGCTTTCTCATCAGTCTTGGAGGTGGCTTCAGGTACACATTAATGCTATCAAATTTTTTGAGTCTGGCGCCGGCCTCCTCTCTGGTGATCGACCCGAGCGCATCTTCATTTTGCCCAGTTCTTCAACACCCCCAGAGAGCGTTTTAACAAACCTTAAAAAAAGAACAAGTATTACTAACTATTTGATTTAATATCAAAGACGATCGTCTAATATTCCAAAGACAAATTTAGTTTTTATAATAGTATTATAACAATGATTTAATATCAACGACGATCGTCAATATAGTCAAATATAATTTAATTTTATGTAAAGTATTTTATTATGATTTAATATCAAAGACGATCGTCTAATATAGTCAAGAAGAACTTTTTGGTAATGTTTGAATGATGGTGATCTACAATATTTACTACCGTGAGTTAGTTTGACATCTTTATTATAACCATACCCATCCAAAGGGGGATCAAAAGATTTTCAGAGGTAATGATGGGTTTGGGATGGGCCCAAAGTTTGATATGAGCAAGTTAAAGGTAATGAACTCAAAATAAAGGGTAATGAACTCCAAGTTACAAAGGTAATGAACTCAAAGGTAATGAACTCACAAGTTAAAAGATAAATGAACTCACAAGTTACAAGGGTTAACTCACAAGTTACAAAAGGGAAAATCGTTAAGGAATGAACTCCAAGTTACAAAGGTAATGAACTCACAAGTTACAAGGTAATGAACTCACAAGTTACAAAGGTAATAAACTAAAAGTTACAAATAAAGAACCCACAAGTTACAAAGGTAATAAAATCTAAGTTACAAAGGTAATGAACTCACAAGTTCAAAGGTAATGAACTCACAAAATTACAAAAGGTTAAAAGAACCCAAGTTACAAAGGTAATGAACTCACAAGTTACAAAGGTAATGAACTCCAAGTTACAAAGGTAATGAACTCACAAGTTAAAGGTAATGAACTCAAAGAAAAGGAAGAAACATGTAAGTAAATTTACTTACTTACGTTTATACATGGTTACAATCATGAACAAATTATAAAGCAAAGAGCAATTCACTAGTCACCCCGGTCACAACTGAAAAAGTTTTGGTGAAATTTTAATTGTTGGGTCACACACACCCATATACACACACACAAACACACATACACATCCCCTTAAAAGCCCCCCGGGGGCACAATCAACCAGATAACTGCGGCAGCTTTTGGGCGACTGGCAAACCTAAGATTAGCGTTCCGTTCCCCAAAAGAATCCCAAGACACTGGGACACCGTGTACGCCCCCCTTTTTAGAATATGCAGCACCAGTCGGAAAAAACTGGTCAAGACGTAAAGAAACTGGAAAAGGGAAAAAAGGTTTGGGGGCAAGGTTAGTGAAACCGGGGGTCTTTTGACAGACCCCTGACCTTTTCCCCCGGGGCTCAGATGAGTCA
>WNWK01018748.1:0-39261 GCA_009830355.1 Cherax destructor | reverse complement strand
GTCAGGGGGGAAAGAAAGTCTCCTGAAAATAAGGTGTAGAAAATAACTGTTATAGTGAATATCCAGTGGTGCTATAGATAAATGTTAATAAATGTTAAAGTGAAGTGTTAGGCCAAACGGAGTTTCGTGTTTGAAATCAGTTCCGGGTCGTGGGTCCTCCCAGGGGTCAGCTGTATTGATAATTTTAATCTGCTTGTGTCCCCAAACCAAAATCTAGTATTTTTGATATAAAAGAATTTATATCGAATAGAAAGGTGCACAATCTTGAAAAAATTTGAAAATTTTTAGCTTGAAAAATACAATAAACAGTGTCGAGTTGTGGGTTGTCAGTAAACGATTTCAACAACATAAGCCCGTATATCATCCAGTCAACCATAGTGAAAAAAAACAGTTTGTGGTGGAAGTAAAAAAACTAAAAAAACAAAAACCCAGTCGTGACCCATAAGTGTTTAAAACCCCGGGGTGGAAAACCAAGGTGAGGTTACTTAGGGTGCCAGAAGTCAACAGGGTCCCAAAGGGGTAAACCAAAGGTCCCCAGAGGTACGGCCGTCCGTCATAGTAGGAGCTGCCAGAAGCCCCGGGGAATTTTCTCCAACACGCAAGTCATACTTTTTGTATCAAACTGATCATTATTACTCTGTTTGATCATCTTCCAGTGGTCTGTCTTGAAAACCCCAAAATATCCCTACAGGACCCCTTAAATAAGTGATACGGGGTTGCATCAGACCCAAAAAAATAGGGAAACCAATGATGGATTAAAAACTGGTATCCTGCCCAGATTCAAAAAACAGAGGAAAAGTGGCCTTATCAAACACCCAAAAAATAACAAAAAAAGCATTAAGATTGTACAAACACTTACACATGCAAATAAAATAGATCAATAAAAAAATAGACAGATCACTACTTCAGGGAAGTTTATTAGTAGAATAAAACAGTAAAAAAACCAAAAAAATCAATCATAAAAACCTGTGTAATATGAAACCAAACAAACAAACGTTCCACGGGATGGATTACATGCAACTCCCGTGGTAAATGGAGCCCCCGCCCCGTGCAGGCATTCAGGGAAACAACTTCATGAATATTAAACCAGAAAAAAGTTTTTGGTATGCCGGGAAAAGAGACCGAACTGTGGAATAAAAAACCCCATTGATGTTAAAAGATGACAACATCAAATCGGGCCCTTTATAAAAAACATGACAGACTCTATAACAGTTGGGAAAAAAAGAAATCTGGGCCAGATGGTGCTATCGCCTTTGGTACAGATGGTGCCCTGGGAACCCGTAACTGTAAGAATGGAGAAATATATGATGGTGACCTGAAGGGGGGCAGGAGCTCCCGGGGAAACAGGGGAAAAAGGACACACAAAAAAAATGCTATAAACTAGCAATACCACGGTAGAAAAGGTAAACAGGGGGGTGCCCTGGGAAATACTGAAGATAAATTAGTAGAAACTGTTGAAGGGGTCCATTGTTAGCACTTTTTGTCCAAGAAAAAGAAATGAGACAGGAACACACCCACCAATAGGGGAAAAAAGGGGGGAAAAAAGTCACCCAAAAAACAGGGGAAAAGGAAACCAGGCCTGTGTGAATATTATGCACTTTGGATCGGGCATGGGGAAAATCTGGGGAAAACAGATGGGACATGAAATTATGATCCCCCCGAAAATTCGTGTTATATGAAAACAGGGGAAAAAGCAACCTCCCATCCTGTAAAATTTTCCACCCTGAAATGTGCCACTCATCAGTTCAGGGAAAAACAGTGCTTTTAACATATTGCCAGGCATACCACCTAAAAAAGGGTTTTAAAGACAGCACAGAACATCGACCATGGCAAAACCTGGGCCACCGCCACTCCGGAGGGGTTTTTTTAGTGCCGGGAAAGGGAAAAAAAAAGCTGGCAGGAAATAATAATAAAAATAAATATAATATTTTTTTTCAATGCATGTTACGTGTACATTTTTTTGGTAGTTACAATTTAAAACCTTGCAAGGGGAGCCACTGGCATGCATGGCTTTAAAGGGCAGCTTATTCTAAAGACTTATTCACTAAAGACTTAATGCTAGAGAAATTGATTGAGTTCTTCTAGTTCTGTATTATTTAAAAATTTCAATCTGATTATACATACAATAAAAAAATACAAGAGAAAATTTGGGTTTAGTTTAGTTTAGTTGTAAATTTTAAACCCAAACAAAGTTGATGCATTATTAATTTTAATAACAAAACTAGAAAATTTATTGAAATTTTTTTCTAGTTATATATTTTTTTCTATTTAACAAAATGAACATATGAACATAAGAACATAAGAAAAAGGGAAAACTGCAGCGGCCCCTGGCCCAAAAGGGGGCCAAATCTTTCCCCCCGGGTTTAAACCAAGCCCCACCCACCAGGTCAGGTTTTCCCCAAAGGAAAAGGGCACGGCTCTGACCTAGTAGCACAAACTAGTCCGGGGCCAACTCACACCCACCCCGCACCCACTCCTTTTTATCTAGCCTATTTTTAAAAATACACAACGTTTTTGCCTCTATTTTCCTTTAGTTTGTTCCACTCATCGACAACTCTATTAAAAAAGCTTCCCATATCCTTCCTGGGAAACTGAATTTATCCCAAATTAAAAAAACCATTGCTGGGGTCCTGTCAATACTTTGATATTTTTGCCCCTATTTTTCATAATTTTTTTTTATTCCCCGTTTTTTATTTATACCCCCCTCAATATATCCCCCCCAATTCTCGCCTTTCTGGGAGTGCAGGGTTCAGGGGCCCCCAGTCTATCCCCCAGGGGAAAATTTCTGATACATGGAATCAACTTTTTGTCATCCCCCTTTAATCTTTTCCCCGGCATTTATATCCTTCTGTAATGCGGTGACCAAAACTGCTTTGAATCTAGATGAGGCCCCCAACCAAGGATATATAGAGTTGAAGAAAAACCTGAGGGCTCCTATTATTTATGCTTCTTGGGTATGAAGCCAAGGGTTCTGTTGCTTTATTCGAAAAATTTTCACCCTGTTTTGGTTTTAGATTACTGCTAACCAGAACTCCTAAATCCTTTTCGAATCAGTAGTATTAAGATCTACATTATTTGTTTATATGTGGATGGTTATTTTCCTGTCCAATATTTGAACTTTGCATTTACCCATTTTAAAACTGCATCTGCCACTTCTCCGCCAAACCCTAGTCTATTCAAATCTTCCTGGGGTCCCCTTGTCCTCATTTGAATAAATTTGGGACGGCCTATTTTGGTGTCATCGGAAAAAACTTGCTTATGTCGCTATTTATTCCCTCATCTATTCGTTTATGTAGTTTTAGAACAAAAAGGGGGCCCAATACTGACCCCTGTGGAACACCACTTGTGACACTTCCTCGGGTTTTTCCCCCCATTTATGCAAACTCTCTGCTGCCTTTTGTAAACCCATGCCTCTACCCGGGAAAAAATTTCTCCCCCTATTCCGTGTGCCTTAATTTTCCTCAAAAACCCCTGATGGGGGACTCTTAAAGCCTTACGGGAAGTCCATATACACAACATCAAGGTGGAATTTTTTTTTTTTTTATTAGTTAAACCCCCTAATAGAACCTGCCCCCCCTGACGGGGGCGGGTTTCCCCTTAAACAGGTGGTTAATCCATGTAACGGGGGCTAACCCCTCCCAGACTTTTTTAAATCACTAAAGGTTTCCCAACTTTTTTAGCTTGTAAAGGGCCCAAGGTAGGATAAGCTCTTGGATGCTAAACCCAGGGCCAATTCTGAGTCTAGCCCCTGAGAGAGGGGGGGAGAGAGGGGAGAGAGAAAAAATCCAGCGTATCTGCATCTGTTTGGCGTGGGGTTGCAAGATTCTGTATAAAAAGTCGCTCACACCTCGAGTATGCTCCACTTTCTTGGTTTGCCTGCCCCCCCCCCATCTCATCTGCGACTGTTGACAACGTGAAACAGAGCAAGATGTTCCCCTTTTCGCCCGGTTCATTCTGGATAGGGTCTGTCATTTCAGCCCGAGCCTTTAACACAGGAGGGGGTGTGGGCGGCCTTAATGTTATGTACAAAAGGGCCCAAAACTGTCAAAAAGTCCACACTTGGCTCCACTTGAGAACAGCGAAGGGAAACTTCCCCATACCACAAACGGGGGAAAGCAGCAACTTCACTCTTTAAATGTACCCTTTCTCCAAAAACACTTCATCTGAATCATTTAACCCCGGGGTGACTCGGGGTCGAAAATATTGAAACCCTTATGAATGTCAAACAGATAAAATCAGTTGATCAAAAAATGGGCCCAGATGGCTCCAAACTTTCCTGTTCCTCTGGTATATATTGTTTACCCGACAAATGATGATAATATAATATTTAAATGAACAATATGATTTATATATTTATATTGCACAAGTGTTAAGGAGGATGACATATAAAAAATTGGGGAAATTTTCTTAAGTAAAATAAAATTGGGTTTGAAAGTTTTTTAATATGATATTTAGTATAGTGTGAGTAAGGGGATTTTTAGAAAAAGTCTTGAATTGATTTTTTCCCAAAGGTTTCTTAATATTTACTGGTAAGGGAAATTTCCCGATTCTGGGGCCCTTTTTGTGCTAGAATTTTTTCATTGGTTAGTATGGACTCGGGGGATGTCAAATAGTGATCTGTGTCTTTTGTCATGGTCGGGGGCCTATTAAAGGTTGTTGAGGAGAATTTTGAGCGGAGGGTTGATATTAGCATGTAGAGTTTTATGTATGTAGATGGCACATGAATAGGTGTGAATATTTTTATGGTGAGTAGTTTTAATGTTCTGAATATAGGTGGAGTATGTTGTCTAGAGTGGGAATTTGTTATCATCCTGACTGCAGCCTTTTGCTGTGTTATGAGTGGTCTAAGGTGATTTAATGTTGTTGAGCCCCATGCACTGATTCCATAGGTGAGATAAGGGTAGATAAGAGAATGATATAGTGCAATGAGAGCTGGTTGTGGCACATGATACGTATCTTAGATAATACCTACTGTCTTTGAGATTTTCTTGGAAATTTGTTTGTATATGAGTTTGGAATTTAAGACTACTGTCAAGGTGGATTCCTAGGAATTTTCCCTCTTTGAGTCTTGTGATGGGTCACCATTTAGTGTTATGTTAAGTGGAACATTTGTAGCTTTGTTTCCAAACTGTAGAAGTAGGTCTTGTCAGTATTGAAGTAAGTTTATTTGTCTTCATCCATGTTGTTATTTTCTGTAATTCGGCATTAACTGTGTTGGCTAGTATGACTGGATTTGGGTGAGAAAGACGTATGTTGTGTCATCTGCAAAAAAAATGGGTTTGAGTAGTTGTGATGCATTCGGTAGGTCGTTTATGTAAATGAGAAATAAAGTGGCCCCAGGAATCCTTGAGGACACCGACTGTAATTTGTCGTGTGGAAGAGTTCACTCCATTTGTTGTACCCTACTGGCTTCTGTTGCTAAGGTACGACTTTAGGTAATTGAGGGGGGGCCCTAATACCATAGTGCACTAATTTTGTGAGCAATAAATCATGGTCGACTGTATCAAATGCTTTGCGTAGGTCTATAAAGATTCCCAGCGGACTTCTTCTTCTCAAGTGCGGTGTATATTAACTCTAACATTTTGTGTTATAGCATCGTTTGTGCTCTTGTTAGTCCTGAATCCAAATTGACAGGGTTTAGTACATTGTGGAAACGAGGAAGGAATAGATCTGTTTATGAATTAATTTTTTGAAGATTTTAGAAAGCAGTGGTAAATTTGAGATTGGTCTATATTGTTCAAGTCACTTTGGTCACCTCCTTTGTGGATCGGGGTGACCCTAGCTATTTTGAGAAATTTATGGAAGGTGGAAGATTCAATGGGTTTTTTGAATAATGTCTATAATTGGTGACAGTACGGGGAACTTTTTGTACATAAAGGGTGGTAAGCTGTTTATGTCTCCTGCTTTGTTTGAGGTGTTGATTATGAGCGAGACTTCAATTGAGTTGGTAAGGGGCTAGGAATAGTGTATCTGGGTAGGTGTTGGTGAGGTAGTCTATTGGACGAGTGTTGAGCTTGGGATTTTACTCGCTAGAATTTTACCTATGGTGGAGAAGAAAACATTAAGTCTGTTTGCTGTTTCAGTCGGTGAGAGTAGGGGTTCGTCTGTTTTTGATAATTTGATGGTATTTTTCGTGGACCGCAGTTACTAAAAACAAAGCTCCCCCTCCAAAAGGGGGCGTAAAGAATAACAAAGAATAAGCCAATACTTAACCCCCATTCATAAAAATTTTGAAAGGGCAAAGAAGAAGATCCCCTTTCTCTGTCCCCTCAATTAACCCCAGGGATCTGGGTTAAAAAGGGGTGCTCCTGTCTGTAATTTGGCTGTTAAAGGGTTTTTGGGTTTAAAGAAAAACAAAATCAATGATATACACAATTTTGCAAAATTTGAAAGTTCCCGGGGGGTTTTAATACACAAAAAATGCAGAAAAAAAAAATAACAGGAAAATGGGAGATTCATTTTCCAAAAAAACAAAAGAACAACAATAAATCGGGACGGCTTCGGGAAACCCCCTTTTTTTCCCGGGGCCGACTCCCCTGGTTGTTCCTACCCTCAATTGACAAAAAGGGGAAAAGAACCATTTCCTTTTGAAAAACCACCCCCCAAAGGGTTAAAATTTCCCCGTGAAGACCTGCAAGATCAAGCAGACATAAACCAAACTTTAACCCTTTGACTTCACCCCCCTAAACTTTTTTATTGGAAAATTTTGGGAAAAAAAAAAAAAATTTTTTTTTCTTTGAAATAAGAAATCTTTTCCCGTTTAATACACCAAAAGAGGGTTTTGTTTAAAAAACCCTGGAATTACCTTCCCAAATTACACCCAGTATATATCCCTTTTTTGGGGATTTCCCTGATTTTTGGGGGCCCTATTTTACCCAACCATTGGGACAAAAAACCAAGCTATTTTTTGGGGGCTCCATTTGTTCTATGTTGAGTCAAGAAATCCCAAAGGATTTTAACTCCCCAAATAAAGGGCAGAATATGGAAATTTTGAATTTCTGAAAAAAAAAAAGTTCCCAATTTAAAATAGGGCCCAGAAAAAAATTTAAAACCCCCTAGCATAAAAAAAGAGTTTCTTTCTTAGTCATGTCTTTGGCCCCCCTCTTCTTTCCCCCTTTTTTTTCTATTTTGATTTTTTTACAACAAAAATAGAAGATTTTTTTTAGCAGACTATTGCATTATTGTAAAAAAATGATAAATAATATCTGTGCACTTGTGAAAAAATTAAAACCACCAGTTATTTTTGAGCATGGGGGGTTTGTTTCTTTAAAAAATTGGAAAAAACGAACATTTCCGCTTTCTTTTTGAAATTTCAAAAAAATTTTTTTTCATAAACTAATAAAACAATCTTTTGAAATCCCCCCTTTTTAAAATGGACCATGAAAAGAGAAACAACCAAAATTTACAAAATACACCCAAAGAGGGTTTTAATTTTAAAAAAAGGGTCGGAGTTTTTTTTTTTTTATGCCTTTGGGTTTTTTTTTTTTCGGGCCATGAAAAGCCCTTTCCACAGGGGCCTAAGTTTTCCCCGCTTATTTGGGGGCCCCAAAAATTTTGGGATAAAAGCCAAAATTGTCCTTAAGACGTAAATTCGTCCGAAACAGTCAAATTAAATGGGCTGCAGAAAACAATATGAAGTTCAATGATGAGAAATTTCAATTACTCAGAACTGGAAAATGTGAAGAAATTAAAATCTCATTGGAATACAAAACAAATTCCAACCACACAATAGAGTGAAAAACTAATGTGAAAGACCTGGGAGTGATCATGTCAGAGGATCTCACCTTCAAGGACCATAACACCGTAGCAATCACATCTGCTAGATAAATGACAGGATGGATCATGAGAACCTTCACAACCAGGATACCAAGCTCATGTTGACACTTTTCAGGTCGCTTGTTCTATCTAGGCAGGAATATTTTGCACACTAACTGCACCTTTCAAGGCAGGCGAAATTGCTGAACTAGAAAATGTGCAGAGAACCTTCACAGCATGCATAACTGCGATAAACCACCTCAATTACTGGGAACACTTGAAGTTCCTAAACCTGTACTCCTTAGAAGGCAGGGGGGAGAGATACATTATTATATACACATGGAAAATTCTCGAGGATTAGTACCAAACTTGAACAAGAGTCACTCCCTACGAAAGCAAAAGACTCATCAGGCGATGTAGCATCCCCAATGAAAAGCAGGGTGCCACTAGCAAGTTGAGAGACAACACAATAAGTGTCAGGGGCCCAAGACTGTTCAACTGCCTCCCAGCATACATCAGGGGGATTACGAACAAACCCCTGGCTGTCTTCAAGCAGGCACTGGACAGGCACCTAAAGTCGGTACCTGACCAGCCAGGCTGTGGTTCATACGTTGGACTGCGTGCGGTCAGCAGTAACAGCCTGGTTGATCAGGCTCTGATCCAACATGAGGCCTGGTCACAGACTGGGCCGCAGGGGCGTTGACCCTGGAACTCTCTCCAGGTATACCTTCCACAACAGCACAGGGTCGTCAGGGTCAGCCTCAAACCCTTCAAAATTCCTCTGTTGGACACAATCTGGCCACAATGGTCTCCAGCAGAGTTCAAAGTCCTGGAAGTCACTCCTCCCATGCCTTACCTGTAAGGCTTATGCAGTTGTACATATTGAAGTGATTCCTCCAGAACTCTCTTAGGGTTAAATTTGTGTCCGAGGTCACTTCAAAGCACTTCTGAAACACTGCTTTGATAATTCTATTTACTCACATGCAAGTCCCACTCACATCAACCCTCTCACTCATGTATTTATCCAACCTAAATTTGAAACTACCCAAGATTTTAGCTTCGATAGGACCTTGGGTAGCTTTAAAATGAGTTTGGACAAATATATGAGTGGGAGGAGCTGGGTATGATTGGTGTCGTGGGTACAGTAGACCATCAATTAGCACGATAGTTACGTTCCTGAAAAAGTCGTGTTAGATAATTTTGTGTTAAATAATTAAAAGAACTTATGGGAAAAATAGGGTTACGTTCCTGGGAGTCCCCCAAAAAGCCAAGCAAGTTTTTTTTACACCAACAGATCTTACAAAAATAAAAGTGAATATGTAATTGTAGTTCATTATCGTGATGTATTATGTTGTTTTTACTGCTTAAGACTACAAATGTAATAGAAATAATAGTATTTACCTTAAATTGTGGGTGCTGGTGTTTGTGGATGATTGTGAAGAGAGTGGAGAGTTATGCTGTGGCCCTACTGGGCTGAGGTGGATAATAGAGGTTCTGGAACTGAAGTCGATGGTTGAACTGAGTGTATAACTTTACGTCAGTCAAGTCAGTCAAGTCAGTCAGTAAGTCAGTCAGTCAGTCAGTCATTCAGTAAGTTAGTCAAGCCATTCAGTAAGTCAGTCAAACCATTCAGTAAGTCAGTCAAGCCATTCAGTAAATCAGTCAAGCCATTCAGTAAGTCAGTCAAGTCATTCAGTAAGTCAGTCAAGTCATTCAGTAAGTCAGTCAAGTCATTCAGTAAGTCAGTCAAGTCATTCAGTAAGTCAGTCAAGTCATTCAGTAAGTCAGTCAAGTCATTCAGTAAGTCAGTCAGTCATTCCAGTAAGTCAGTCAAGTCATTCAGTAAGTCAGTCAAGTCATTCAGTAAGTCAGTCAAGTCACAGTAAGTCAGTCAAGTCATTCAGTAAGTCAGTCAAGTCATTCAGTAAGTCGCAGTCATTCAGTAAGTCAGTCAAGTATTCAGTAAGTCAGTCAAGTCATTCAGTAAGTCCAGTCTCGTAAGCAGTCAAGTCATTCAGTAAGTCAGTCAAGTCATTCAGTAAGTCAGTCAAGTCAGTCAGTAAGTCAGTCAGTCACACAAACTTATGTTTACATCTTTTTATGTGTACAAAGTAACACTTCATTACGGCCATGGGTTATATCTTGTCTAATATCTTTGTTTCTTCGTTAATTCAAGATCAAACACAATTCACTCTCTTATTCTTCATAAACACAGCTGGCTTGTAGCCGAGGACTTTTTGACGCGTATGAAATACGTACGAATGCTGGGATGGTGGGGTCTGTGGTGGCTGGGTAAGGCGTGTGGTGTCCGCTGAACAACAACAACAGGCTGCTTGTGGGAATGGTTATTTGTTTTTCCTTCCCACAAACTGTAAGTTTATTCAGGTATACACAGATACAGTTACGAAGATTATCATATAGCAGCATATGTGTAGAGAACCTAGGATAACCCAAAAAAGTCAGTGTGACTTAGTATTTCCATTGACTGAATTTTTTTGGGTTATCCTAGGTTCCCTACACATATGCTGCTATGTATGATAATGTATGTAACTGTACTCACCTAATTGTGGTTGCAGGGGTCGAGACTCAGCTCCTGGCCCCGTGTATCTGAATATACAGTTTGCAGGAAGGAAAAACAAATTCCCTTTTCCTCAAAGCATGAGGATTCTTAGGCAGTAAATAACCATGGGCTTACACTTGAAATCACCTGATGCATTACCGAAAAGGAGCAAGGTGAAGCGATCCTTTGGTGTCTTGAAGCCTGGTGCACTTTTCTCTTGCTGACTGATATAAGTTCGTGTTGGTATTTTCTTCCAGAAAACACTTGTCTCGTCAGCATTAAAGAAACACACTTGTCTCGTCAGCATTAAACACTTGATGTGACTCATAGCCACCCTTAGTAGGACCCCAGTGACTCAATGGTTTAACCCACCATTGCCTCAACCACCACTGCCTCTACCACCACTGCCTCTCACCACTGCCTCTACCACCACTGCCTCTCACAACTGCCTCTCACCACTGCCTCTACCACCACTGCCTATACCACCACTGCCTCTGCCTTCACTGCCTCTCACCACTGCCTCTACCACCACTGCCTCTCACCACTGCCTCTACCACCACTGCCTCTCACCACTGCCTCAACCACCACTGCCTCTCACTACTGCCTCTACCACTACTGCCTCTCACCACTGCCTCTACCACCACTGCCTCTATCACCACTGCCTCTCACCACTGCCTCTCCTGAAGTCTACCTGGAGAGAATTCCAGAGGTCAACGCCCCCCCGGCCTGGTCCGTGACCAGGCCTTCTGTTGGACCAGAGCCTGATCAACCAGGCTGTTACTGCTGGCCGCACGCAGTCCAACGTACGAACCACAGCCCGGCTGGTCAGGTACCGACTTTAGGTGCCTGTCCAGTGCCTGCTTGAAGACAGCCAGGATTTGTTGGCAATCCCCAGATGTATGCTGGGAGGCAGTTGAACAATCTTGGGCCCCTGACACTTATTGTGTTGTCATTCAACGTGCTAGTGGCACCCTGCTCTTCATTAGGGGGATGTTACATCGCCTGCCAAGTCTTTTGCTTTCGTAGGGAGTGATTTTTGTGTGCAAGTTTGGTACTAAGCCCTCGAGAATTTTCCATGTGTATATAATAATGTATCTCTCCCGCCTGCGTTCTAGAGAGTACAGGTTTAGGAACTTCAAGGGTTCCCAGTAGTTGAGGTGGTTTATCGCACTTATGCGTGCGGTGAAGGTTCTCTGCACATTTTCAAAGTCAGCAATTTCACCCGCCTTGAAAGATGCCGTTAGTGTGCAGCAATATTCTAGCCTAGATAGAACAAGCGTTCTGTAAATTGTCAACATGGGCTTGGCATCCCTGGTTTTGAAGGTTCTCATTATCCATCCTGTCATTTTTCGAGCAGATGCAATTGCTACTTTGTTATGATCCTTGAAGGTGAGATCCTCTGACATGATCACTCCCAGGTCTTTGACATTAGTTTTTCGCTCTATTGTGTGGTTGGAATTAGTTTTGTACTCTGATGAGATTTTAATTTCTTCACGTTTTCCGTATCTGAGTAATTGAAATTTCTCATCATTGAACTTGATATTGTTTTCTGCAGCCCATTTAAAGATTTGGTTTATGTCTGCTTGGAGTCTAGCCGTGTCTTCAACGGTGGACACTGTCATACAGATTCGGGTGTCATCTGCAAAGGAAGACACAGCACTGTGGCTTATATCCCTGTTAATATCTGATATGAGGATGAGGAATGGGATGGGAGCAAGTACTGTGCCTTGTGGAACAGAGCTTTTCACAGTAGCTGCCTCAGACTTTACTCTGTTGACTACTACTCTTTGTGTTCTACATGTTAGGAAATTATAGATCCATCTACCAACTTTTCCTGTTATTCCTTTATCACGCATTTTGTGTGCTATTACACCATGGTCACACTTGTCAAAGGCTTTTGCAAAATCTCTGTATATAACATCTGCATTCTGTTTATCTTCTAGAGCATCCAGGACCTTGTCGTAGTGGTCCAGTAGTTGGGACAGACAGGAGCGGCCTGCTCTAAACCCATGCTGTCCTGGGTTGTGCAATTGATGGGTATCAAGATGGGTGGCGATCTTGCTTCTTAGAACCCTTTCAAAGATTTTTATGATATGGGACGTTAGCGCAATTGGTCTGTAGTTCTTTGCTATTGCTTTACTGCCCCCTTTGTGGAGCGGGGCTATGTCTGTTGTTTTTAGTAGCTGCGGGACGATCCTAGTGTCCATGCTTCCTCTCCATAAGATGTTAAAAGCATGTGATAGGAGCTTCTTGCAGTTCTTGATGAACACGGAGTTCCATGAGTCTGGGCCTGGAGCAGAGTGCATGGGCATGTCATTTAGTGCCTTTTCGAAGTCATTTGGCGTCGTGGTGATGTCAGAAAGGCATGCGTCTGTCAAATTCTGTGGCACTCTCATAAAAAATTCATTTAGGTTTTCGATTTTCAGTCTGGTTAGTGGCTCGCTAAAAACTGAGTCATACTGGGATTTAAGTAACTCACTCATTTCCTTGCTGTCATCTGTGTAGGACCCATCCCGTTTAAGTAGGGCCCAATACTGGTTGTTGTTCTCGACTTTGATTTTGCATAGGAAAAGAAATACTTTTTGTTTCTTTCAATTTCATTTATGGCTTTTTGTTCTTCCTGTGTCTCTTGATTCCTGTAAGATTCCTTTAGTTTTAATTCAATGCTTGCTATTTCTCTGACTAGTGTCTCCCTACGTATTTCAGAGATATTGGCCTCCTGTAGCCGCTCCGTTATTCTTTGCCTTCGCCTGTATAGGGAGCGCCTCTCTTTCTAGTTTGCATCTTCTCCTCCTTTTCCTTAAGGGAATTTCCCTTGAGCAAACCTCGAGTACCACAGAGTTAATTTGTTCTAGACATAAGTTGGGATCCGTGATGCTTATGCAATCATCCCAGTTTATATCATTTAGGACTTGGTTTACTTGGTCCCACCTTATGTTTTTGTTATTGAATTTGAATTTGGAGAAAGCTCCCTCGCGGCAGATCACATTTTGTTGATCTGGGGCTCCCTGCATGCATGTCTGGACCTCTATTATGTTGTGATCTGAGTATATTGTTTTTGATATGATGACATTTCGTATCAGATCATCATTGTTGGTGAAGATGAGGTCCAGCGTATTCTCTAATCTTTTGGGCTCCACTATTTGCTGGTTTAAGGTGAATTTGTTGCAGAGATTTAAAAGTTCATGCATGTGTGAATTTTCATCTGAGCTGCCTCCTGGTGTTATCTCTGCTACCACATTGTTTGCAATGTTCCTCCATTTTAGGTGCCTGAGGTTGAAATCCCCCAGTAGCAAGATGTTGGGGGCAGGAGCTGGAAGATTTTCCAGACATTGGTCAATTTTCAGAAGCTGTTCCTGGAATTGTTGGGACGTTGCATCCGGGGGCTTGTAGACAACCACGATGACTAGGTTTTGTTTCTCGACCTTTATTGCTAGTACTTCAACTACATCATTTGAGGCATTTAGTAGTTCTAAACATATAAGTGACTCTGTGATATACAGGCCAACCCCCCCTTTTTGCCTGTTCACTCTGTCACACCTGTATAGGTTGTAGCCCGGAAACCATATTTCATTGTCCAAGTGATCTCTTATGTGGGTCTCTGTGAAAGCCGCAAACATAGCGTTTGACTCTGTAAGCAGTTCACGAATAAAAGGTACCTTGTTGTTTGTTGTTGGCTTTAGACCCTGTATATTAGCAAAGATGAATGTAGTTGGATTGGTGGTATTGGTGGTATTGGTGGTATGGGGGTCTTTTTCCTGGCTCTAATATCTGTTGTAATGGAGTGGAGGCCACTGACTGTGATTCCACTCCAGAAATGCTTTCAGTTGGTGTACAATTTCTGTCATTTCCTGCCAACTTTTTTTCCTTCCTGGCACTAAAAAACCTCTCTCTCTGGAGTGGCTGTGGCTACCCAGATTTTGCCATGGTCTGGATGGTCTGTGTCACCTCGTACCCTTTAGGTGGTATGCCTGGCAATATAAGTTATAGCACGGTTACCACGGTTGCCTCTACCACCACTGCCTCAATCACCACTGCCTCTCACCACTGCCTCTACCACCACTACCTCTCACCACTGCCTCTCACCACTGCCTCAACCACCACTGCCTCTACCACCACTGCCTCAACCACCATTGCCTCAACCACCACTGCCTCTCACCACTGCCTCTACCACCACCGCCTCTACCTCCACTGCCTCTCACCACTGCCTCTACCTCCACTGCCTCTACCACAACTGCCTCTCACCACTGCCTCTACCACCACTGCCTCAACCACCACTGCCTCAACCACCACTGCCTCTACCACCACTGCCTCTACCACCACTGCCTCTACATCCACTGCCTCTCACCACTGCCTCTACCACCACTGCCTCTCACCACTGCCTCTACCACCACTGCCTCTCACCACTGCCTCTACCACCACTGCCTCTCACCACTGCCTCTACCACCACTGCCTCTCACCACTGCCTCTACCACCACTGTCTACCACCACTGCCTCTACAACCACTGCCTCTACCACCACTGCCTCTACCACCACTGCCTCTACCACCACTGCCTATACCACCACTGCCTCTGCCTTCACTGCCTCTCACCACTGCCTCTACCACCACTGCCTCTCACCACTGCCTCTACCACCACTGCCTCTCACCACTGCCTCTCACCACTGCCTCTACCACCACTGCCTCTACCACCACTGCCTCTACCACCACTGCCTCTCACCACTGCCTCTACCACCACTGCCTCTACCACCACTGCCTCAACCACCACTGCCTCTCACCACTGCCTCTCACCACTGCCTCTACCACCACTGCCTCTACATCCACTGCCTCTACCACCACTGCCTCTACCACCACTGCCTCTACATCTACTGCCTCTCACCACTGCCTCTACCACCACTGCCTCTACCACAACTGCCTCTCACCACTGCCTCTACCACCACTGCCTCAACCACCACTGCCTCTCACCACTGCCTCTACCACCACTGCCTCTACCACCACTGCCTCTACCACCACTGCCTCTACCACCACTGCCTCTCACCACTGCCTCTACCACCACTGCCTCTCACCACTGCCTCTACCACCACTGCCTCTCACCACTGCCTCTCACCACTGCCTCTACCACCACTGTCTCTACCAATACTGTCTCTACCACCACTGCCTCTACCACCACTGCCTCTCACCACTGCCTCACACTTAATGAACAAACTCCAAACAATTATAATTAAGTGTGAAATGTCTGGATGAGCATGCAGGGTATTGTTCTCTCGAGTGTAAACAACAAGGGAATGGCTGTCCAAGCGCCTGGGCGGACAGGTGATGGACACATTTGTTCGAATCGTGATATTTTGTTCGTATGACGATATTGATTTTCTTATTCTAATGATGATTTGTTCGACTGCCGAGCCGTTCGAATAGCGGGGGTCCACTGTATCATCTTTACGTCGTGTAATATGATAATGTGTCGCAAATCTTAAATTGTGCAATACCCGTAACGTGCAACATAATCTCGTGCTAAATGACGTTCTACTGTACATAATAATATAAGAAAGGAGGAACACTGCAGTAGGCCTGTTGGCCTTGATCCCCACCTTCATTCTGAAATTCAAAAAATTCTGAAAGTCGAAACACTGCTGGCCCCAAGGGTTAGAGATAAAGGGATGGGGACTGTAGTGGCAGGCTTCTTGGTGAAGAACATTGTGATGGGCAACTGAGACTGTTTCCTCTTCATATCTACAGTTTTGTAGGGAATTATGCTCCTATCAATGTCGTTCATCACCTTCAAAGCCCTCAACATAAATATGATTGGGCAGCTGAGAATTCGCGAATGTTTGAACCCCGCGAAAGTGGAATTTGCAAATATGGAGGGAGACCTGTATACTATGCTCCTCGTTTAGTGACGAATTCGCTTACCGAAGGCGTCTTGGTTCCCTATCTCTGCGTCTATCCCTATCTCGGCATCTTGGGTCCCTATCCCTATATACGTTCACATGCCCAGGTTCCCGAATACAGTTGTCCCTCAACTAACGTAATTAATCCGTTCCAGGAGTTAGTACTTAACACAAAAAATTCGTAATTCGAAACCTTATTTCCCATAAGAAATAATGTAAATACAATTAATCCGTTCCACCCAAAAATATTCACAAGAAATACATTTTAATTATAGTTCTACATACACTAAACAACATTATTAAAACTATAAATACTACTACTAATACTAAATAATAAAAAACAGATTAATAAATAACATTTACTTACCTTTATTGAAGAGAGTTGCATGCATCTGGAAGATAGGGAGGATGACAGGAGGGTGTTAGTGGTTGGAAGGGGAATCCCCCTCCAAAATGACTTAAGGTAACAAGTCCTTATCTGGGGTTACTTCGCTTCTTTTCCTTTTAATGGCACTAGGACCAGCTTGAGAGTCACTGGATCCCTGCCTCGTGAAATAACTGTCCACAGTCCTCTGTTTCTGTTTTCCTGAAGTGGAACATGGCTCTGTCACTAAAGTGGTTGCACAGATGGCTCATTTCAGCTTGCTCAGGGTGGTGTTTTTCAACAAAACTTTGTAACCTATTCCACATTCCACACATTTCCTTAATCACTGAAGAAGGCACCTCCTTCACTCTCTCTTCCTCCTCCTGTGAAGCAATAACCTCAGCTCTGGTCTGATGCTGTTCCAGTTCCAGCTCTTGCAGCTCTTCAGTTGTTAGCTCTACCCTGTGCTCCTCCACCAACTCTTCCACATCCTCACCACTCACCTCCAACCCCAGGCTGTTCCCCACTGCCATAGTATCTTCCACAACAGGCACAGGGTCATCAGGGTCAGCCTCAAATCCTTCAAAATCCCTCTTTTCAACACAATCCGGCCACAGTGGTCTCCAAGCAGAGTTCAAAGTCCTGGAAGTCACTCCCTCCCAAGCCTTACCTATAAGGCCTATGCAATGCACAATATTGAAGTGATCTTTCCAGAACTCTCTTAGGGTCAGTGCAGTGTCTGAGGTCACATCAAAGCACTTCTGAAACACTGCTATGGTGTACAGTTTCTTGAAGTTTGCAATGACCTGCTGGTCCATGGGCTGGATGAGAGGAGTGGTGTTAGGAGGTAAGAACTTCACTCTGATGAAATTGAAGTTGTCAGACAACAACTCTTCCTAGTTGTGAGGATGAGCAGGAGCATTGTTCAGTACCAGGAGGCACTTGAGTCCCAATTTCTTTTCCAGGAGGTATTTCTTCACACTAGGGCCAAACACTCCAGTCATCCATTCCATGAAAAGTCCTTAGTGACCCATGCATTAGTGTTAGCCTTCCAATGCACACACAAATAATTCCTGTTAACATTGTGTTTCTTGAAGGCTCTGGGATTTTCTGGGTGATACACCAGTAAAGGCTTCACTTTAAAATCACCACTGGCATTGGCACACATCATAAGAGTTAGCCTGTCTTTCATAGGCTTGTGTCCTGGCAGTGCCTTTTCCTCCTGAGTAATGAAGGTCTTGTTGGGCATTTTCTTCCAAAACAGGCCTGTTTCATCACAATTAAACACTTGTTGGGGGAGGAATTCTTCAGCCTCTACGAACCCCTTAAATTCACTCACAAACTTTTCAGCTGCACGTTTGTCTGAGCTGGCTGCCTCACCATGTCTCACGTGTATGCCACTACGCTTCTTAAACCTCTCAAACCAGCCTCTGCTGGCTTTAAAATCACTCTCCTCACCACTGGTTGCAGGCATTGTCTTGACAAGATCTGCGTGCAACTTCCTTGCCTTTTCACAAATTATCGCCATGGAAATACTATCACCTGCTATCTGTTTATTGTTTATCCACACCATCAACAACTTCTCAACCTCATCCACTGTTTTCGATCTATTTTTCGTTAACATATCAACCCCTTTTGCAACATTAGCTTCCTTGATCTCATTTCTCTTTGCCAGGATAGTGGCAAACTCACTCAGACGTAAGCCACTCTAATATTTTTCAACAATCTCTTTCTTCAGTTCAATGGTGTTCCTCCCTCTCTTTACCACAGGGGTGCCATTAGACAGCTTCTTTGGACCCATGGTGACTTATTTCATAGTGACAATCACTGAACCAGCAGTATACACAACAAAAGTACAGTGGACATCCGCCTAACGAGCAAAATTCATTCCAGAAGCCAGCTCAAGTGCCATTACCGAACGAATTTACTTCCTTAAGAAATAATGTCACGTAGGTTAGTCTATTTCAGACCCCCAAAAATACACTTCCACTAGCACTTACAATATTATACAGTGGTACCTTGGTTAACGATGGTCCCCAAACTCGCCCTTTTATGTAAGTTTATTTTTTTAAATGCTTTTTTAAGTGTATTTTTGGGGATCTAAAAGGACTAGTCTATTTTACATTATTCCTTAGGGGGATAAATTCGTTTGGTAATGGCACTTGAACAGCATTCTGGAACGAAAAAATATCGTTAACCGAGGTACCACTTTACATAATTGTACGATTTCCGGGGTGCTCGTTAGGCAGGGGGTCCACTGTATTGTGAATGTTTGAAAGAGCGTGCTGGGTAATGTTCTCTCAAGTGTAAACAACGCTTGACTGGCGTCGTGTCCGTCTCACTTTTCTTACGCGGGACAGGTCTGGTACGGTACGCTACACTAGTAAATGTACGCTACACAAGAAAAATATTTTGCGAAAAAAGCTTACGTTACATGATTTTTACGTTATATGGAGCTTACGTTAGTCGGGGTTCCTCTGTATTTTGAAAAAAAAAATTTTTATAGAAATAAAGAGCACATTTTTTTTAAGTGTTATTATTTTATTAACACATAGGCCAATTCCCACCAAGGCAGGGTGGCCTGAAAAAGAAAAACTTTCATCATCATTCACTCCACCACTGTCTTGCCAGAGGGGTGCTTTACACTACAGTTATAAAACTGCAACATTAACACCCCTCCTTCAGAGTGCAGACACTGTTCTTCCCATCTCCAGGACTCAAGTCCGGCCTGCCGGTTTCCCTGAATCCCTTCATAAATGTTACTTTGCTCACACTCCAACAGCACGTCAAGTATTAAAAACCATTTGTCTCCATTCACTCCTATCAAATACGCTCATACATGCTTGCTGGAAGTCCAAGCCCCTCGCTCACAAAACCTCCTTTACCCCCTCCCTCCAACCTTTCCTAGGCCGACCCCTACCCCACCTTCCCTCCACTACAGATTTATACACTCTCGAAGTCATTCTGTCTCGTTCCATTCTCTCTACATGTCTGAACCACTTCAACAACCCCTCCTCAGCTCTCTGGATAATAGTTTTGGTATTCCTGCACCTCCTAATTTCCAAACTCCGAATTCTCTGCATTATATTCACACAACACATTGACCTCAGACATGACATCTCCACTGCCTCCAGCCTTCTCCTCATTGCAACATTCTTCACCCATGCTTCACACCCATATAAGAGTGTTGGTATAACTATATTCTCATACATTCCCCTCTTTACTTCCATGGACAAGGTTCTTTGTCTCCACAGACTCCAAAGTGCTCCAATCACCCTTTTCCCCTCATCATTTCTATGATTCACCTCATCCTTCATAGACCCATCTGCTGACATGTCCACTCCCAAATATCTGAATACATTCACCTCCTCCATACTCTCTCCCTCCAATCTGATATCCAATCTTTCGTCACCTAATCTTTTTGTTATCCTCATCACCTTACTCTTTCCTATATTCACTTTCAATTTTCTTCTTTTACACACCCTACCAAATTCATCCACCAACCTCTGCAACTTCTCTTCAGAATCTCCCAAAAGCACAGTGTCATCAGCAAAAAGCAACAGTGACAACTCCCACTTTGTATTTGATTCTTTATCTTTTAACCCCACACCTCTTGCCAAGACCCTCGCATTCACTTCTCTTACAAACCCATCTATAAATATATTGAACAACCACGGTGACATCACACATCCTTGTCTAAGACCCACTTTTACTGGGAAATAGTCCCCCTCCCTCCTACACACTCTAACCTGAGCCTCACTATCCTCATAAAAACTCTTCACTGCTTTCAGTAACCTACCTCCTATTCCATACACCTGCAACATCTGCCACATTGCCTCCCTATGCACCCTATCATACACCTTTTCCAAATCCATAAAGGCCACAAAAACCTCTTTACCCTTATCCAAATACTGTTCACCTATATGTTTCACTGTAAACACTTGGTCTACACTCCCCCTACCTTTCCTAAAGCCCCCTTGTTCATCTGCTATCCTGCTTTCTGTCTTACTCTTAATTCTTTCAATAATAACTCTACCATACACTTTACCAGTTACACTCAACAGACTTATTCCCCTATATTTTTTGCACTCTCTTTTGTCCCCTTTGCCTTTATACAAAGGAACAATACATGCTCTCTGCCAATCCCTAGGTACCTTACCCTCTTCCATACATTTATTAAATAATAGCACCAACCACTCCAAAACTATATCCCCTCCTGCTTTTAACATTTCTATCTTTATCCCATCAATCCCAGCTGCCTTACTCCCTTTCATTCTACCCACTGCCTCACGAACTTCCCCCACACTTACAACTGGCTCTTCCACACTCCTACAAGATGTTATTCCTCCTTGCCCTGTACATGAAATCACAGCTTCCCTGTCTTCATCAACATTTAACAACTTAAAATATTCCCTCCATCTTCCCGATATCTCTAACTCTCTATTTAATAACTCTCCTCTCCTATTTTTAACTGTCAAATCCATTTGTTCCCTAGGCTTCCTCAACTTATTAATCTCACTCCAAAACTTTTTCTTATTTTCAACAAAATTTGTTGATAACATCTCACCCACTCTCTCATTTGCTCTCTTTTTACATTGCTTCACCACTCTCTTAACCTCTCTTTTTCTCTCCATATACTATTCCCCTCCTTGCATCACTTCTTAAGTGTTATAGGATAAAAAAAAAATTAGGGACAGTACTTACGGAGATATGAGGCGGAGAAGTTGGCACTGGATGCTCACCTGACAGCAGCAGGAGTTCTGCCGCTTGCAGAATTGGTGCCGATATACCTTTTTTTCTCTTTTTATTATTATTTTTATATAATTTTTATGTTCTGATAATTACAATTTATATAAGTTCTTGTGATTTTATAGCCAATCTTTGTTCTGACACTAATATTAGGTACTGAAATTATACTAAAATAATAATAATAATAATGATAGTGTATAAAAATAATAAAATAATGATAGTGAATAATAATAATAATAATAATAATAATAATAATAATAATAATAAAGTTCCCTTGAAGCATTATGTAAGCTGTGTGTCACTGCCTTATCTCATCCGATCTCCACTAATGACTGGTGACATTTGATGAGGGGTGAGGGTAGTCTTATCTCTTCTTATCAGTCCAGTAATTACAGTGATGACATTTAATGAGCTTACACGGCTTCCCTTTATTTGTTGCGCAAGCCTATCTGTCTGTCTGTATCTCTCTGCCTGTGTGTCGTCTCCTTTCTGTCTGCTTGTCTCAGAGAGTAGCTCATGAACCAACTGGTATTACACAGATCACAAGCACATTACAGTGGAAGCCCGGTTAACAAAAAAAATAATTGCAGAAACGTGCTCAAGTGCCATTACCGAACGAATTTACTTCCTTAAGAAGTAATGTCATTTAAGTTAGTCTATTTCAGACACCCAAAAATACACTTCCACAAGCACTTAAAATATTATACTTAAATAATTGCATGATTTCCAGGGTGTTCGTTAACCGGGGTTCCACTGTATATCACTTTGTCTTGATTTTTTTAGTTATCCTAGGTAATTATTATTATTAGGGCTCTGGTGGTCTGGTGGCTAAAGCTCTCGCTTCACAAAACGAGGGCCTGGGTTCGATTCCCAGCCAGTGCAGAAACATTGGGCGTGTTTCTTTACACCTGTTGTCTATGTTCCCCATCAGTAAAATGGGTACCTGGGTGTTAGTCGACTGGTGTGAGTCGCATCCTAGGACACTGACCTAATCTTTCCGAAATGCTCAGCATAACAAGGGACTTTCTATATAGTAGTATGTCACTGATGTCAGCTAGGCCTGTATGCCATGTACATGTACTTGTAGTAAATAAATAAAGATATTATGTATACATGTAATTGTATTTACGTATGTGTTCCTGAGAGATAGAGACAGATGGAGACAGAGACAGATAGATACAGACAGACAGACAGAGATAGACAGCCAATCAGGTACCCAGCTGACCAGCCAGGTGGCCAACCAGCTGCTGGCGAGCCAGGTGGCCAGGCAGGCAGGCAGCCAGCTGGCCTGCCAGCCTGCCGACATTACTTTCCACTTCAAAGGGGAGTGTTAATATGACATGACATCAGTGAATCCTTGGTGTTTGCCACAGTATTTGCTCTAGCTGGCGCTCAATTTAAATGGTGCTCCCACAAGGTACTAAATGGTCCCAGATTTTTTAATATGGCACACACCGAGTGTTAAGACCCATTCTATGCTGACCAGGCATCTCAGGCCAATCGTGCCAAATTTGGAGGCAGGAAAAATAAGACGTAAATATACATTTGGGGCAGTAGCAGTACTAACGTATACACGTATATACATTTGGACCATTTAACCCTTTCAGGGTCCAAGGATCCTCTCCGAAACTCGTTCTAAGGGTCCAAGAATTTAAAAAAAAAAAAAAATCTTATGAAATGATAGAGAATCTTTTTCCGGTCATAACGCCACAAAAATTCTGAAGTTTGATCGAAAACTAACGGAATTATGCTTTCGTGAAGTTAGTGGTATCGATGACATTTACGCATCGGCGATTTCGCCCACTTTGAGCCCTATTTTCGGCAAATTCCAATGTTTCAATCTACTAAAATTATAGCTATTTTGCTAGAACTCCATTTCTTCTATCGATTGAGTACAAGAAACTGCCTATTTACTTGTCAGAAAATGGCAATTTGGCCAATTTCACACAAATTTCAAATGATGCCAATTTCAAAATAGGGTCCAGAATAAACAAGGCAGACATTCCTGACACTAAAATAACATCTTCTCTGTTCATTATTCACGTCTCCAGGCCCCTCTTACATTACTTTTGCTTTCCATTTTGAATTTTTATTCTCACAAAAAATAGAAGATTTACTGTTATGTATACAACTGCATCATTGTAAAAATGGTATAAATAATATCAGCGCACTTGTGCAAAAATATTAGACTCTCCAGTTGATGTGTATTGGACGCATGGTGTGATTTGTTTACTCTTGAACATCGGACAAAATAGAACATTTTCGCTACTTTGCGCTCAGTTTAAAGGTACTTGTCATAGTGTAATATATCATCCATTCTATCAAATAAGACTAAGAAAACGAGAATACAAGCATAAATACCATACAAAAATAGACTGCAAAGTCGCTGTTTTAAACCAAAAACATGGTCAGAGTTTTTTTTCCTCATTATGCACTGTGTGGTGCAGGAATTTTTTTATACTGTGCACACTGACCGCACAGACCCATTCTATCACATCTAGGCCTACCAGCCTGTTTCTGCTTGATTTGAGGGTGCTAGAATTTAGGCGTACTAGTACGACCAAAACCTTGGGGCATAAGCTGTACTAGTACGGCCGAAACCCTGAAAGGGTTAAGAGTTAAATTAATATAATTTACATTTAAAATAACATTTACTTACCTTTATTGAAGAGACTTGCTGGCATCTGGAAGATAGGGAGGAGTGAGGGAGGGCTTAGTGTTTGGAAGGGGAATCCCCCTCCATATTGACTTTAGTTATCAAAGCCCTATCTGGGGTTACTTCCCTTCTTGCTCTTTTACTGGCATTAGGACCAGCTTGAGAGTCACTGGACCCCTGTCTCACAAAATAACTGTCCAGAGTCCTCTGTTTCTGGTGCCTCTTTAACATGACCAGGACCCACAAGTAACTGAATTCACAAACACTATGATCAACTGCTTGTAGCTGCCAACAATATCAAAACCTACAAGAATCTCTGTGACTAGTATCTCATTATTAGACCACATCTGGACTAACACTATATCCCCTTTAACCCTTAACCCTTTGGGGGTCCAAGGGGTCTCTCTGAAACTCGTTCTCAGGGTCCATGAATTTCAAAAAAAAGAAAAAAAATTATTTTTTTCTTATGAAATGATAAAGAATCTTTTTCCGATCATAACGCCACAAAAATTATGAAATTTGATCGAAAACTAATGGAATTATGCTTTTGTGAAGTTAGTGGTATCCATGACATTTACGCGTCGCCGATTTCGCCCAGTTTGAGCCCTATTTTCGGCAAATTCCAATGTTTCTGTCTACTAAAATTATAGCTATTTCGCTAGAACTCCATTTCTTCTATCGATTGAGTAAAAGAAACTGCCTATTTACCAATTTCAACTACCCAAAATAGTGGTCAGAAAATGGCAATTTGTCCAATTTCACACAAATTTCAAACGATGCCAATTTCAAAATAGGGTCCATAATAAACAAGGCAGACATTCCTGGCTCTATAATAACATCTCTGTTCATTAGTCACATCTCCAGGCCCCTCTTACATTACTTTTGCTTTCCATTTTGAATTTTTATTCTCACAAAAAATAGAAGATTTACTGTTATGTATACAACTGCATCATTGTAAAAATGGTATAAATAATATGAGCTCACTTGTGCAAAAATATTAGACTCGCCAGTTGATGTGTATTGGACGCATGGTGTGATTTGTTTACTCTTTAACATCGGCCAAAATTGAACATTTTCGCTTCTTTGCGCTCAGTTTCAAGGTACTTGTCATCGTGAAACCAGTCAAAATTATCTCTATTTCTGTAATATATCATCTATTCTATAAAATGAGACTAAGAAAACGAGAATACAAGCATAAATACCATACGAAAATAGACTGCAAATTCGCTGTTTTAAACTAAAAACATGGTCAGTTTTTTTTCCTCATTATGCATTGTGGTGTGCAGGAATTTTTTTATACTGTACACACTGATCGCACAGACCCATTCTATCACATCTAGGCCTAACAGCCTGTTTATGCTTGATTTGAGGGCGATAGAATTTAGGCGTACTAGTACATCAATAACCACAGTGCATAAAACGTACTTGTACGACCATAACATATATGTACGTTTGTACGCGTTCTGCTCCGAACGTAGATCAACGTTTTATTTTTCATTCCTTCAAATTTAGTGCAATAGGCCTGAGTCGCCTAGACATGAGAGAATGGGTCTGTGCCCTCAGTGTGCGCAGTATTAAAATAATCTGGGACCACTTAGTACCTTGTGGGAGCACCAGTTCAATTGAGCGCCAGCTAGAGCAAATAGCTGGCAAACACCTGAGATTCACTGATGTCATGTTGCATTAACACTCCCCTTTCAAGAGGAAAGTAAAAATAGGTTAGATAAATACATGAGTGGCTGTGGGTGGGTGTGAGTTGGACCTGACTAGCTTGTGCTACTAGGTCTCATGCCGTGCTCCTTCCTTCAGAGGATGTGACCTGACTAGGTGGGTCATTGGTCTAAGCTGGGGGGTGACATGGACGTGCCTTGCATGGGCCAGTAGGCCTTCTGCAGTGTTCCTTCTTTTTTATGTTCTTATGTATTCGGTAGGCTACCTTTGGCTGTCTCTGGCTGTCTATATATATCTGTAATATCTCTCTCTCTCTCTGTCTCTCTCTCTCACATGTACACATAAGTACAGTTATTATACATAGTGTAAGTTACCTAGGATAACCCAAAAATTCCAGGCAAAGTGCTATACAATGCTTGTAAATACAGTGGTACCCCGGTTTACGATGGTCTCCAAACTCGCCCTTTTATGTAAGTTTATTTTTTTAAATGCTTTTGTAAGGGTATTTTTGGGGGTCTAAAAGGACTAGTCTATTTTACATTATTTCTTATGGGGATAAATTCGTTTGGTAATAGCACTTGAACAGCATTCTGGAACGAAAAAATATCGTAAACCGGGGTACCACTGTATAAGACATAATAAGCAAAACTGGCAAGTAATACGCATTGTCACTTCTGCATCGTGTATAATATCTGTTGGTTTGAGCCACACTCTGAGACTGAGACAAGCAGACGGAAAGACACACACAGGGTAAAGCTCTCGCTTCATGCACGGAGGGGCCGGGTTCAATTCCCGGTGGGGCAGAAACATTTTGAAGTGTTTCCTTACGCACACACATACATACAACAGGCCTAGTGTCTAATTGACATGTGCCTAGGACAAAATGGTAACTAACAGGCAGACAGAAAGACAGATAAGCAGAGCTAGAGAGACAGGTGGACAGACAGTGAAAACAAAGCTGGGTTCCCTGCGCACATTCATTCATCAATGTCATTGGGCTGTCAGTGTTATCTGACACTTGTCTTAACACCATTCTTCAAGGAGTTTCATATATACTCCAGGCACTCACAGGCAGGCAGACAGAAAGACAGATAAGCAGAGCTAGACTGATACAGACACATAGATAGAGACAGATAGATAGACAGATAGATAGACAGACAGATAGACAGACAGATAGACACAGATAGATAGACAGACATAGATAGATAGACAGACACAGATAGATAGACAGACACAGATAGATAGACAGACACAGATAGATAGACAGACACATACAGACACATAGATAGACAGATACAGACAGTGAAAACAAAGCAAGGGTTTCCTGCACACATTCATCAATGTACTGCCTTATCAGTAGTTAACTGACAATTGTCAACACACCATTCTTCAAGGAGTTTCATATATACTCCAGGATGTCTAAAACATTGCTGGGACCTATAAATGAGAATGAGAATTAGAATTTTTATTTCATTATAAGTTTACATCGAGATTTTGTAATTACAATCATGAACTGAAGTGCAAGGAGAGCCACTAGCATGCCATGGCATTAAGGGCAGCTTAATCTAATGGCTTATAGACTATGTACTTAATACTAGAGAAATTGATTGAGTTTGTTATAGATAAACATTAGATTGTAACCGTATAAATTTGATCAAATTACAACATGATGATATTACATAATAGTAAAAATTGGAATTATCGTCTTGGAAAATAACATCGAGCATTTTTTAAAGTAATTAACAGTGTGAGTATTTAGTTTAGGGTGAGTAGGTGGTTTTTGAGAAGAGTCTTAAATTGATGTTCAGTCAAGGTTATTTTAGTATTTACTGGTAATCAATTCCAGGTTCTGGGGCCCTTTATGTGCATAGAATTTTTACATAAGTTGATATGGACACTGGGTATATCAAAAAGTGATCTGTGTTTTGTGTTGTGGTCATGGGTTCTATTAAAGTTGGTGAGGAGAATTTTGAGCAGAGGGTTTATATTAGAGTGTAGAGTTCTATGTATGTAGTAGGCACAAGAATAAGTGTGAATGTTCTTTATGGTGAGTAGATTTAGGCTGTTGAATATTGGTGGAGTATGCTGTCTAGAGTGGGAATTTGTTATCATTCTGACTGCAGCCTTTTGCTGGGTTATGAGTGGTCTAAGGTGATTTAATGTTGTTGATCCCCATGCATGGATTCCATAGGTGAGATAAGGGTAGATGAGTGAATGATATAGTGCAAGGAGAGCTGATTGAGGCACATAGTAGCGTATCTTTGATAGTATGCCTACTGTCTTTGAGATTTTCTTGGAAATTTGTTGTATGTGTGTTTGGAATTTAAGGCTACTGTCAATTTGGATTCCTAGGAATTTTCCCTCTGTGAGTCTTGTGATGGGTGAACCATTGAGCATTATGTTAAGTGGAACATTTGTGGCTCTGTTTCCAAACTGTATGAAGTTGGTCTTGTCAGTATTGAGATTAAGCTTATTAGTCGTCATCCAGGTTGATATTTTCTGTAATTCGGCATTAACCCTTTGACTGTCGGAGGCCCCATTCTGAAACTGTCATTCTATGTCACAAAAATTTGGAAAAAACAAAAAATTATTTTTTTTCTTATGAAATGATAAGAGAATCTTTTCCCGATGGTAATGACACCAAAAGTACGAAATTTGATGGAAATCTTACGGAATTACGCTTTTGAGAAGTTAGCGATGTCTGCGATATATACGCATCGTCGATTTTGTCGACTTTGAGCCCTATTTTCAGCCAATTCCATTGTTACAGTCGACCAAACTCATAGCTATTTCTTTAGAACTCCATTTGTTCTATCGATTGAGTACAAGAAACCACCAATTTACCAATTTCAGCTACCCAATAAAGTGGTCAGAAATTGGCAATTTGGCCAATTTCATGCAAAATAAAAAAGATGTCAATTTCAAAATAGGGTCCAGAATAAACAATGCAGACATTTCTGGCACTAAAATAAGATGTTATCTGTTCATTAGTCACGTCTTTATGCCCCTCTTATATTACTCTTGCTTTCTATTTTGATTTTTTATTCACACAAAAAATAGAAGATTTACTGTTATGCAGAACACTGCATTATTGTAAAAATGGTATAAATAATATCAGTGCACTTGTGAAAGAATATTAGACTCGCCAGTTGATGTGTATTGGATGCGTGGCGTGATTTGTTTACTCTTGAACATTGGCAAAAATCGAACATTTCTGCTACTTTGAGCTCAATTTCAAGGTCGTTTTCTTCATGAAACTAATCAAAATCATCTCTATTCCTGTAACATGTTTTCCATTATATCAAATGAGACCATGAAAAATAGAATACAACTATAAATACTATACGAAAATACACCTCAAATTCGGCGTTTTAATCTAAAAACACGGTCAGCGTTTTTGTTTTCTCGTTATGCACTGCTTGCTGCAGGATTTTTTTTATACAGCGCACACTGACCACACATACCCATTCTCTCATATGTGGGACTACCAGCTTGCTCCCGCTTGATTTGAAGTCGCTAGAATTTTTGAGTACAGTGGAACCCCGATTAACGAACGCTCCAAATAGCGAACAAATCGTGTAACGAACGCTTTTTTCGCAAAATATTTTTCTCATGTAGCGAACATTTACTCGTGTAGCGAACCGTACCGGACCTGTCTGCCTGCCCTGCGCAAGCGCTGTGAGGCGGCCAGAACGCCAGTCAAGCATTGTTTACACTTGAGAGAACTTTACCCAGCATGCTCTTTCAAACATTCACAATACTTTTGTTGTGTTTATTGGTGGTTCAGTGATTTTCACTGTGAAATAAGTCACCATGGGTCCAAAGAAGCTTCCTAGTGGCACCCCTGTGGTAAAGAGAGTGAGGAACACCATCGAACTGAAGAAAGAGATTGTTGAAAAATATGAGAGTGGCGTACGTGTGAGTGAGCTTGCCAGGATGTACAACAAAACCAAATCTAGTATCAGCACTATCCTGGCAAAGAGAAATGAGATCAAGGAAGCTAATGTTGCAAAAGGGGTTGATATGTTTACGAAAAATAGATCGAAAACAGTGGATGAGGTTGAGAAGTTGTTGATGGTGGGGATAAACAATAAACAGATAGCAGGTGATATTATTTCCATGGTGATAATTTGTGAAAAGGCAAGGAAGTTGCACGCAGATCTTGTCAAGACAAGGCCTGGAACCAGTGGTGAGGAGAGTGATTTTAAAGCCAGCAGAGGCTGGTTTGAGAGGTTTAAGAAACATATTGGCATACTCAGTGTTGTGAGACATGGTGAAGCAGCCAGCTCAGACAAACGTGCAGCTGAAAAGTTTGTGAGTGAATTTAAGGGGTTCGTAGAGGCTGAAGAATTCCTCCCCCAACAAGTGTTTAATTGTGATGAAACAGGCCTGTTTTGGAAGAAAATGCCCAACAGGACCTTCATTACTCAGGAGGAAAAGGCACTGCCAGGACACAAGCCTATGAAAGACAGGCTAACTCTTATGATGTGTGCCAATGCCAGTGGTGATTTTAAAGTGAAGCCTTTACTGGTGTATCACGCAGAAAAATCCCAGAGCCTTCAAGAAACACAATGTTAACAGGAATTATTTGTGTGTGCATTGGAAGGCTAACACTAATGCATGGGTCACTAAGGACTTTTCATGAAATGGATGACTGGAGTGTTTGGCCCTAGTGTGAAGAAATACCTCCTGGAAAAGAAATTGGGACTCAAGTGCCTCCTGGTACTGGACAATGCTCCTGCTCATCCTCACAACTTGCAAGAGTGTTTGTCTTACAAGTTTAATTTCATCAGAGTGAAGTTCTTGCCTCCTAACACCACTCCTCTCATCCAGCCCATGGACCGGCAGGTCATTGCAAACTTCAAGAAACTGTACACCAAAGTAGTGTTTGAAAAGTGCTTTCAAATGACCTCGGACACTGAGTTGACCCTAAGACAGTTCTGGAAAGATCACTTCAGTATCGTGCATTGCATAGGCCTTATAGGTAAGAGTTGGGAGGGAGTGACTTCCAGGACTTTGAACTCTGCTT
This sequence comes from Cherax destructor, assembly GCA_009830355.1. Taxonomy (NCBI): domain Eukaryota; kingdom Metazoa; phylum Arthropoda; class Malacostraca; order Decapoda; family Parastacidae; genus Cherax; species Cherax destructor. Next base: position 8,591 of record WNWK01018748.1, on the reverse strand, counting down.
GGAGACCAGTGGCCAGATTGCGTTGAAAAGAGGGATTTTGAAGGATTTGAGGCTGACCCTGAATATTCGCCAGTGAAGCGTCAGTATATATGATGGTATATGCACTCTGGTAGTGTGCCATATGCTGTTCCAAGGCTTAGGAGTACATCTCGGAGTACATCCCATGGCCGTACAACAGGCACAGATAATGAAAATGAAGATGATAGTGTTGCAATTGGGATGAGAAATGTGGATGTGGCAGGGGATAGTAGTGGTTATAGTGGTGCCAGCCGTGAGGCACCAGCAGGGGGCCATGCTGTTACCCATGCTGCTGAGTCAGCTCAGCTACAACAAAGACCACCCTTATCCACCCACCCACCCCCACAACCACAACCTGCACTCCCACAACCACCTGTCAATATCCAGTACCCACCAGCAGACCACACCTGGATTGGCAGGAAGCTGACAATTTTCTTCCCAATCCCCATCAGTTTGATGAAAGTCAAAGTGGAATACGGCTAACTTGTACACTTGGGAACAATGCCACTGAACTGGAATGTTTCCAGTTATTCTTTAACGAACCCTTGATGGACATTATTGTCAGGGAAAGCAACAGATACTACGATTACACCATGGCAAACACAATTCTTTCACCAAGATCACATCTACACCAGTGGAAGGAGACAACTGTGGCTGAGATGTATCTTTTCTTTGCCACAATAATGCTTATGCCACAAGTGTATAAGCACTGTGTCAAATCATGTTATGGGGTGTTGTGGACTTGTTATGGGGGCTATGGAACCCAGCATGTATTGTTGTAATTAAATAACATATGAATGCCTAATTATATTGAATTAATCAGGAGTACTGCTTAGTTGAGTTTAAAATGCTTGGCCATCCTTATAAACTTAAAAGCTGAATTACCTGATCTCTCAATATAATAGGTTATATAAATAATGCACACATTTAATTAAGTACTAAAATATAGTTGCATGTTTCATTGTAATAACATAAGATATATTGGGAGTACATGTGGAGATATGCAAAGTGATGCTTTTATGTTTTTGAGGGGGAGGAGCTTAGAGAGATGCTGGCTTCCCACAATCCTTCCTGAGAGAACAATGGCTGCTAGAGTGAGCTGGAGTTATTGTTGGCTGATTATAACTTGACTTCAGGGCTGAATGAGAGACCAAAAGGTAATAGGGAGGGTTGTAGATCGATGTTACCATGACATTCTGTGATCTTCAGTGTATCAAGACACTGGAGGGTTAAGAAATGTTGAGAAAGAGAGAGTTGAAGGTGGCAGCTGAGCCATGTGTTTGGGTAAGGCTGATTATATGTTTAGGAGTGGAGACCTGTATATTATATGTATATACTTCTTAATATAGCTCTATTTTTATAATGTTGGTTTAAATAACCTTTAAAAGGAATGTGAAGGAATTAAGTTTTCAGATGCAGCAGCTAAACCTGAGTAAGTATCTTTTAATCTAGTAATGTCCTCCTTTTACCCTAAGACCTTTTAAGTAAATACCCTATGCTAGTACATGTAGAACCTTGATGATAAATAAGGGAAAATAACATAACATGGGGGCCTTAACCGGGAGAGTTATTTGACTGTTAAAATAACTCAAAACATTCTTTGAGATGTACTGGTATGAGATAGGGTTATGAGTCACATGTTTTGGTAGGATTAAATTTACCTTGTAAAAATTACCTTGGTGGTGTCAGTGGAAGGTTCATGTATTAGTTACAGGTTGTTTTCTCCAGAGTGGGGATTAAAGTTGAGTAACACATTTTGTTTGTGGTTATGGTAGAGTGCCATGTGAAGATTTTTCCATTGAACTTGTGTTATTTTTATGTACCTGTGTAAAGACCTTGTCCATTGATGCTGTGCAGGAATTTAAGGATAAATATGTCAGAAGCTGAATCTTTAGAATTTTCTGGCTTCAGTGAGGAGGTAAATACTTCATCAGTAAACATGTCTGTTAACAGTGAACAGGAGGAATCACCTCCTGCAGGTAATAAGGAAGCGATGATGAAACTTGAGATAGCTTTGATGGCAGCTAGGACAAAATTCTTAGAAACTCAGGAGAGAGTACGTAAAGGGTTAGGAGGTTCAGACCAAGAGCCTGAGCAGTACTTTAACCTAACTAAAGCTGCAAATTTTGTCCCTAAGTTTACAGAGAATGACCCAGACAGATATTTTTCCTTTTTTGAGAAGACTGCAAAGGAGCAAAGATGGCCCAAACAGCAATGGGCTACCCTAGTTCGCACACAGCTTGTAGGCAAAGGTTTTCAGAGAGTAGAGACTCTGGAAGAAGGAGAATTTTCTGATTATGAGAAAGTAAAGGAGGTAGTATTGCTTGCATACCAAATGATACCTGAGAAATATAGGCAAAGGTTCAGAAGTAAAAAATTTCAGGAGGGGCAGACCTTAACTGAGTTAGGGAATGAGAAACTGTTCCTGTTTAAGAAGTGGGCTTGTTCAAAAGGAGTGAACAAGGACTATGAGAAATTAGTAGATCTAATTGTTCATGAGGAATTGTACAATGCAATCCCTGTTGACCTTAGAGAATATTTGGAGGACAGAAACCCAGATAATCTTTCAGCAGCAATGGATCTGGGTGACAGATTCTTAGCTCATAGGGAATTGGTAGGTAAAAACAGTCATGCTCATTCAAAAAATTTCCCTGTCTTTTCTAAACCTTATTCCAAATCCTACGGTCATAAAGGTAGGTGGGACAAGAATTTTCAGGGACAAATGAAGGCTGAGGCACCCTCTCAAACAGAAGGGAAAGGTAAGTCAGCTGGAGCTCAAAGTTTACCTAGACCATCAAATAATGTTTCAGTTCCTCGAGCACACAGTACTAGTCCTACTCCAAACGGTAAACATACCTTTAGGAATTATACCTGTTACTACTGTAACAAGACTGGTCACATACAAAAGTATTGCTTTTCTAAACAGCAAGATCAGAGAACGGAGGAACAATCCCAGGGAATCCTAACTGCAGAGACACATCCGGTGGCTTGCATTAGGTCTTCAAGGCAAGGTGAGGAGTCTTTGGGGGTCTAGACCCCAGGATGCAGGTTTTTGCTAGTAAGTCCACAGTGGCCTTGCATAAGGATGTGGGCAGAGTTGAGAACATGTTGTCCTTGAGAGATGGATGTAGCACCTACTCCTTGCTACGTGCGGGAATACTGCCAGTGTCTAATGATACCTATACTGGGAAAGATATATTATTGAAGGGTATTACTGGTTCGACCATAAGAACACCTGTACACAAGTTATGGGTAGAATCCGCATACCAAGTTGGCTATCTCCCTTTAGGTATTTCAAATGAGATTCCCTTTGAGGGTGTTGACCTCTTATTAGGAAATAATGTAATGGGCCTGTTAGACAGTGAGGAACATCTAGTAAAGGGGGAACCAATTCCCAAAGTTTGGGAGGAGAAGGCAAGAGAGACCCTTCCAGACCTTCTCCCTACTGGTTCCACCATGAGAAGTATGGCTCATGATCATGCTATCAACAGTCTTTATGATATTTCTCATGAGGATGATGAGGGCTTAAGTCTGGAATCACTGTTTTCTGATGTTGAACTGCAGTCAACTGAAGAAAGGGATGTTCCAGCCAGAGCTGAGCATGTTTGGAGCATAGATCCGTTCAGGAGTGTGAGAGAAGCTGCATCTACTAAGGTGCATTTAATTTCTGTACAGGAGAATGATGTCACACTGAGCAGAGCCTCAGCTGTGGCTGAGGAAGCAGTTTCACAATTTAATAAGTGCTTTCATTTCAGAGAGGAAACTTTTACAGAGAAGTTGCCTCTGTTAGTAGTACCAAGGGAAGGAGAACAAGTGTTTTGTCACCAAATGATGATGATGTCCAAGGTTTCCAGGCATTTCTTCAAGACTCAGCTGTGGGAGACTGTGGAAGAATATAGTAAGACCTATCATGTCTGTCAATGTAGAGGGAAACCTTGTCCATGTATTAAATCTGTTCCCTTTCAGCTTATTTCAGCACCAGGTGGACCTTTCAGCAAGCTGATAGTAGATGTAGTCGGTCCAATCCCAAGGACCAGAATGGGAAATGATTATTTACTCACAATTAATTGCTCTACTACCAGGTACCTGAAAGCAGTCCCTCTATATAGGATGACAACTCGTGTAGTCTTAAGGGCTTTGATGAAGTTCCTTTTTCATGTAAAGCCTAACTTTTCAGCTATCTGTTACCCTCCATCTCAAGGGAAACCAGAGAACTTCCATCAGACCCTAAAGACAATGATGCAAGCCTGTAGTATAGACAATACTAACATCTGGGATGAGAGGACCCCTCTCTTAGTAACTGCTGAGTGGGGAAGCACTCTGGAATCTCTGAGCTATTGGCTTGGGGAGAATGGTGATGCTTCCCCCTCGGAGCTTTTTCTCAGTTTCAGATACTGTTTGGCTTGTATGAAATGGATGGTACCAGTGAAAGTACCCATCAACCAGATCCAAATAATGAAGTGGGACCATGACGTGGACCATAATGCTCTGGAGGCTGGAGATGAGGTGCTGGCATTGGAGCCAGTTCATGTGAGAAAATGTATGGAAAGTTGCTGTGAGCTGACCATGGTGTGGGGAAAGTTCTCAAGAGTAAGATATATAATCCACACACCCGAGCAGAAAAGGTGTAAGAATAATGTATACAGTAACTGGTTAGAGGATTTAACATTCTATCAGAAACCTAGAGTGACCAATGTTTCAGTGGATCCAGTATGTAAAGAGGTGCAAAATAATACTCTGTATGTAATGGCCGAAAAGTATGTAAGAAATTCCATGTTTATGAGAGAGATTGGAGAAATAATGTTTGGTCTTTCTAAGGAAAGTGTTGGAGAGTTGGCTCAACCACCGTGTAACCTTGTAAAAGTTTGGGATGTCCCTAAAGGGGTAAAGTCAAGACTTCATGAAGAAATTGATAAGGAAGCTGAGCCAATTCGACAATATTTGTGTGTGAGTAATCTGCATGAAAACTGGGATATGGAGGAAAAAGTGAAATTCCTTCAATACCAGTTTGTAGTGCTTAGTGAGAGTCAGTGGGCATTCCCATGCTTCATGGTTCCCAAATTCAATGGCACCCTGAGCAAATGCACTGACTGCCACAAAGTACATATAACAACTAAAGTTTACTGGCTTAGAAAGTTTGATGCTGATGTTTTAAAAGATGCAAAAGTATTAGATAAAGTAAAGCATGAGGCAGGAAGATGTGATATTCCTGGCCTGGGTGCCAATACAATTTCCATGTGTGTAATGTCAATTGAGTTCATTGAGTATTCAAAATTATTGCGGGAGATTGAACGTGAAAGTATTTTTGTAAACTTGATGTACGCATCCAGGGTACGGGAAGATGTCTTGGGGTTTGTGTTTGTATTGCAAGAGGTTGCAGAATTAGTATGGGTTGTCTATTCTGCATCTGTATATGTCCCAGGATCATTTCACCCTGTTCCTATGTATGGTGACCCGACTCAGACTCTTAAGATGGGTTTTGTCTGTGATTGCTGAGGTTCTTCTAGATGTTTATGTAGATAAATGGTGCATGCTTAGTACATAGTGTTTGTCTTGTGCTGACCTTGTTGTTTTTGCAGTGGTGAACTCTTGGCGGGCCTGAGTGCTCCCTACCAGCCATTCAACTGTGAAGGAGATGGTTGGAGCCAGACAAGAGAAGGGAGTCAGGGTATATAAAATTGTGAGTTGAGGCGGAGTTGACAACCTTCAGTGACATGAGAAGTCCAGGGAGGTATGTTGTTTGTGTCTTGGTGTGCTCTAAGTACGAAACGGTCCAACGGTTGCCTGAGTGGTCCCGTGTATCTCCTCCATGTACTATAGCAGTTCCTCCTTATAAGGTTGGAGGATCTGTATGGAGTGAGGTCCTCGGAAGATGGGGGTATGTGCCTGACCATTTAAGGATTTTGGGTGTTGACTGGAGAGTCTCACTTTTTTGGTTCGGCCACCATGTAAGAGACACCTTGACATGTTTTTTTTTTGGTGAAGTTTCTGCCTGGGGTATACCTGACTGCTCTGGGTTTGGCTCTACTCTCATCTCCTGATCAGGAAAATGCCATCCTGGAGTACCAGTTGCCTGCTGGATTTACCGCAGCGGAGGCACAGGCCTGTCGGTGCTGGCTTTCACAGTGGGCTTTGTGTGTAGTCCTTGCATTGTAAAAATGTATTATGTTGATAACCACTAAAGTAGTTAATGGTTACACCCTTCAGTATGGGGATGTGGTTAAACTGTTTTCTAGTAACCTCTGCACTCTGTTCTAGTACTGTTCCATTCATGGGTTTTGTTTGGTGTATGGTAAGGGCAGAATTGCATGTTTATGCTGGGAAGGTTCAGTGGAGCCATGAGATTTGTAGATTGCCATGTTGTATGTCACCTTGTTGTATAACTGTACAGTGAAGAGTTATTATGGTGCTGGGGTATATGTAAAACCTCTAGTAGAGTTACTACCACCTTTTAGGCTAAGACCTTATTTTCCCTAGCCGTATCCTGCGGGACACTGCTAGCTTTTGTGAGACTCCATCTTATAAGACTCCGTCTTTATAAGACTCCGTCTGGAGGTGGGGGTGTTATGGGGTGTTGTGGACTTGTTATGGGGGCTATGGAACCCAGCATGTATTGTTGTAATTAAATAACATATGAATGCCTAATTATATTGAATTAATCAGGAGTACTGCTTAGTTGAGTTTAAAAGGCTTGGCCATCCTTATAAACTTAAAAGCTGAATTACCTGATCTCTCAATATAATAGGTTATATAAATAATGCACACATTTAATTAAGTACTAAAATATAGTTGCATGTTTCATTGTAATAACATAAGATATATTGGGAGTACATGTGGAGATATGCAAAGTGATGCTTTTATGTTTTTGAGGGGGAGGAGCTTAGAGAGATGCTGGCTTCCCACAATCCTTCCTGAGAGAACAATGGCTGCTAGAGTGAGCTGGAGTTATTGTTGGCTGATTATAACTTGACTTCAGGGCTGAATGAGAGACCAAAAGGTAATAGGGAGGGTTGTAGATCGATGTTACCATGACATTCTGTGATCTTCAGTGTATCAAGACACTGGAGGGTTAAGAAATGTTGAGAAAGAGAGAGTTGAAGGTGGCAGCTGAGCCATGTGTTTGGGTAAGGCTGATTATATGTTTAGGAGTGGAGACCTGTATATTATATGTATATACTTCTTAATATAGCTCTATTTTTATAATGTTGGTTTAAATAACCTTTAAAAGGAATGTGAAGGAATTAAGTTTTCAGATGCAGCAGCTAAACCTGAGTAAGTATCTTTTAATCTAGTAATGTCCTCCTTTTACCCTAAGACCTTTTAAGTAAATACCCTATGCTAGTACATGTAGAACCTTGATGATAAATAAGGGAAAAAAACATAACAAATCATACTCGTCGACAGACTGCCTAATTGCAACCCCAGCTTTCAGTGATATTATACCAGTGAATCGATTTGTGCTACTGTTACGTATGCTACACTTCTCAAACAAAACCAGGCCTGACAGAAACGACAGGTTATATAAGATTAGGAATGTGTTTGTGTACCTGAAAGAGAAATTCATTATGTATTTTTATCCCTTCAGGAAGCTTGTTATTGATGAGTCTTTGATTCTGTTCAAAGGTAGACTGTCATTCAAGCAGTATATACCAAGCAAGAGGAAATGCTTTGGTATAAAGTTGTTTGTGCTTTGTGATTGCTACAGTGGTCTTGTATTGGATATTATTGTGCACACTGGAAGTAATACATTGCAAGATACCAGGAAGTTACTGGGTATCTCCGGTGATGTGGTTAGAACAGTGATGGAAACATATCTTAGTAAGGGGCATATATTATACAGAAGGGCCCCACTTATATGGCAGGTTAGGTTCCAAGCTAGTGCCTTAAAGCAGATATCACTGAAAAGCAGAATGCCATTTTTTTCCACTTATAAATGCATATAAATGCCAGACAACAAGCTTACACTAACTTATATTAAGTTAGCAATAGGACTAGACATTAAAAAACACAATAAAAAGTAAGATACGCACAGAGTGCACTTATTACTTACCTTAAAGTATTAACATTGATGTGTGAGAGGTGAGTGGCAGGGTATTGTCTAAAACAAGTAAAACATTAAAAGGAATTTTCTTTTCCTTGCAGTAAGCCTCAACTGTAGGCTTAAAATAGTCTGTGAACCAATTTATGAAAAGATCAGTAGTCATTCAAGCTTTCGAATTGGGTTTATAATAAACAGGGAGGCTACCTTTTGCATAGTTCTTTAGGGCCCTAGGATTCTCCGAGTGATAAATTATCATAGGTTTTAACTTGCAATCCCCAGCAGCATTAGCTACTAGCAATAGTGTTAGCTGACACTCTAGGGTTATCCTGGGTTTTCTACACATATGCATCTTTAAGGAGGGCTCCTTGTCGTGGTAAAGAGGCTATCGGTCTGAGGAATTGGACCTCTTGGTCTTCTTCCTCAGACCGAACCTAATTATCCCCCAATCCCCCCTCCCCTTTCCCATCTTCCCCATCCTCCCTTTTCCCTTTCCTCCTCCTCCCTTTTCCCTTTCCTCCTCCTCCCTTTTCCC
>WNWK01018747.1:0-39263 GCA_009830355.1 Cherax destructor | reverse complement strand
TTCATTAAGTAATAGGTGCAATACCTCCCATGATGTGGTCTGCAGTTGTGTATTGCTGTGTATCCTGGCAGCGAGTAGATATCTATTGTATCCTGCTTAAGCCAGGTTTCAGTAAGGACAATACATGTGAAGGTTGTTTTTAGGGAACCAAGGAGGGCAAGGAGGTCATCATAGTGTTTGCTTAAGGATCGGACATTGTAGTTAAGAACTGTTATACTTTTAGTAGTGTTTAGGACAGTGTGGGCTTGTGATGCTGTGTAGTAGAGGCAGTTATTTTCCAGTAAATTTTGAATGGGTGTTCGATTAAATAGGTTTAGATCAGGGTCGACGTGATCATTCATCATTTAGGTTAAATAGTGATTTTGTTATATCATGTATAGTTTGGAGAGTTATAGTACTGGTATCTGTTGTAAGGGGATGTTTTGGTAAGTATATAACTAATGCACATTGGTCAAATAGAGTATAGTAACAAATAAACATAGTGGTCTTGGTATTGAGTATGTATTAAGCTAGTATGAAATAAAAAATTAGATAAAAACTAATGAGATACAATTATCAAAAACAATGTAGCACCAATGAGTTTGGTATTGGTTATGTATTAAGCTAGAATGAAATATAGTACAGTAAAATTAAAGAAAAATTTAGATATAAACTAATAAGATTAAATTACTAATAACAATGTAGCACCAATGAGTTTGGTATTGGTTATGTATTAAGCTAGAATGAAATAAAGTACAGTAAAAACTTACAAATTTAGTTAATCTATTAAGTTTAAGTTACAAAATTGGGTAGCACCAATGAGTTTTGGTGTTGGTTATTTAATAAGCTAGAAGGTAATTAGATATAAACTAATAAGATAAAATTACTTATAACAATGTAGCAATGTAGCAATGACATCAGTGAATCCCTGGTGTTTGCCAAGCTCTTTGGTCTAGCTGGTGCTCAATTGAACTGGTGCTCCCACAAGTTACTAAGTTGTCCCAGATTTTTTAAATACTGCACACACCAAGTGTTAAGATCCATTCTATACTGACCAGGCATTTCAGGCCAATCGTCCTGTGTTTAATGTGTTTAATACGTCCATCCTAACTGGTATTGTGCCAGAGATGTGGAAGATAGCTAATGTAGTTCCTATATTCAAATCAGGGGATAAGTCAATTCCATCAAATTACCGTCCAATAAGCCTCACATCTATAGTAGGCAAATTATTAGAATCAATTATAGCTGATATTATTAGAAGTCACCTTGAAGAACATAATTTGATTAATGAATCTCAGCATGGGTTCACGAGAGGTCGTTCCTGCCTAACAAATTTACTGACGTTTTTCAATAAAACATTTGAGGTAGAAGACAGTGATAAAGAATATGATATAGTTTACTTGGATTTCAGTAAGGCCTTCGATAGAGTACCTCACAAGAGACTCTTAAGAAAGGTGGCAGCTCATGGTATAGGAGGTAAAGTTCTAGCATGGATAGAGGCATGGCTTACCAATAGAAAGCAGAGAGTTTCCATTAATGGGGTCAAATCTGAATGGGGATTAGTCACTAGTGGCATTCCACAAGGATCAGTTTTAGGCCCATTGTTGTTCATAATTTACATAAATGACCTTGATGAAGGAATTGCAAGTGACATGAGTAAATTTGCTGATGATACAAAAATAGGCCGTATGATTCATTCTGAGGAGGATACCAGTGAACTCCAGGAGGATTTGGACAAATTAATGTCTTGGTCTGAAAAGTGGCAGATGAAGTTCAATGTGGACAAGTGTAAGGTACTAGTCCTTGGTAATGAAAATATCTCTCGAATTTATAAACTAGGTGAAGTAGAGCTTGATCATACAGAATGTGAAAAAGACTTGGGAGTCATGGTAAGCAGGAATCTAAAGCCAAGACAACAGTGCCTAAGTGTGCGCAATAAGGCTAACAGATTACTAGGATTTATTTCAAGAAGTATAAGCAACAGAAGTCCAAAAGTTATTTTACAGCTCTATACATCACTAGTGAGACCTCATTTGGATTATGCAGCTCAGTTTTGGTCTCCTTACTACAGGATGGATATAGATTCATTGGAGAACATACAAAGAAGAATGACTAAAATGATTTACAGTATAAGAAATCTCCCGTATGAAGATAGACTTAGAGCGTTGAATCTCCACTCTCTGGAGAGACGTAGAATGAGGGAGATATCATCGAGGTGTACAAGTGGATGATGGGCATAAACAAAGGAGATATTAATAAAATACTGAGGATATCGAACCAAGTAAGAACCAGAAATAACGGATTTAAATTGGATAAATTTAGATTTAGAAAGGACATAGGCAAGTACTGGTTTTCGAACAGAGTTGTAGATGCGTGGAACAATCTTCCGAGTACTGTGATAGAGGCTAGGACCTTGGGTGGCTTTAAAAAGAGATTGGACAAATATATGAGTGGGAGGGGCTGGGTTTGATTGGTGTCGTGAGTACGGGAATAAATTCTTAGGTAGTGGTGGTTTTGATATGGACCTGCCTTGTATGGGCCAGTAGGCCTTCTGCAGTGTTCCTCCATTCTTATGTTCTTATGTTCTAAATTTGGAGGCAGGAAAAATAAAACGTAGATCTACGTTTGGAGCGCTAGCGGTAAGAACGCAGATCTACGTTTGGACAGTTAAGGGGTTAATAGGTTTAAGGAAAGAAGTCAACTTCACAACATCAGAGTGCAGGGTGAAGCTGCAAGTGCTGACAATTTAGCTACAGAAAATTATCCACATGAGCTACCCGAGATAATAGAATGTGGTGGATATTCCTAGCAACAGATTTTTAATGTGGATGAAGCTGCATTATTTTGGAAGAAAATGCCATCTAGAACATTTATTGCTAAAGAAGGTAAGTCAATGCCTGGCTTCAAAGCTGCAAAAGACAGGCTAATACTCTTGATTGCAAGTTAAAATCTATGATGTTTTATCACTTAGAGAATCCTAGGGCTCTAAAGAACTATGCAAAAGGTAGCCTCCCTGTTTATTATAAATCCATTTCGAAAGCTAGGATGACTGTTGATCTTTTCATAAATTGGTTCACGGACTATTTTAAGCCTACAGTTGAGGCTTACTGCAAGGAAAAGAAAATTCCTTTTAATGTTTTACTTGTTTTAGACAATGCCCATGCCCACCCTACAGCTCTACATGCCCTGTCCACCCTACAGCTCTAAATGGTATGTACAAGGAGATAAATGTTGCTTTTATACCTGCAAACATAACTTTATTACTGCAGCCGATGGACCAAGGTGTAATTGCAGCCTTTAAATCTTATTACCTAAGAAGAACTTTCATTAAGGCTGTAAATTTCCTAGACAATGATAAAATATCTGCATTAATGTTGGTAGAATTACCGACAATATGTTAAGTAAAAGGAAACAATTGCAACTAATGGGACATTTTATTGTGGCAACATTTTGCTCTCCTGGAGAGCGAAATGTTGCCACAATAAAATGTCATATTAGTTGCACTTGTGTCCTTTTACTTAACATAAAATGCCTGGGCCTAAACAAAATAAATTAAAAATCTTTTGGAAAGGTTTCACAATTTTGGATGGTATTAAAAATATTAGAGATGCATGGAATGAAGCTAACCCTTTCAGGGTCGATCCCGTATAGGTATGTATTTATATGCCAAAATTTTTGTGCCTTCAGATCTGGTGGAAGAAAGCTGGTAGGCCTGGTTAGGTTAGGTTCAGTTAGGTTAGTTTAGGTTAGGTTAGGTTACTTAGGTTAGGTTAGGTTCAGGTTCAGGTTAGGTTTCGTTGTGTTGCATTTGCATGCTCCTCGGAGCGCCCCTGGAGACATCGGGGCAGGGGCCTCAGGGAAGCCCTTTGGCTGACCCTGCCTGTCAGGGCTTACCCCCTACAGGAGGAACAGAGACCACCGGTCCTTACCTCTGGTGTGCAACTGCTCTAGGGAATCTAGCTCTCACTAGCTGATCCCTTATGGAGTCATACTTCTTCCAAGCAATCAGGGGCACCTCCTTCGGGAAGTGCTCAAACCAAGGGGTATCTCCATACGTCTCTGCCAACCATGCCCATAGATCCTTGAGATGCAGCTTAAGGGACCTGAAGATCGTTAGTTCATATTTGACCGGCAGAATCAGTCTCCCTAGTGCTGCCTTCGGTCTCGGGGTAAGGAGGCGATCCCTCGGGATGGCCTCCACCTTGGTTCTTGCTTCTGTCAGGACTTCCTCCGGGTACCCTCTCGCTCGGAAGAAGGCCAACATCTCCGTTGTTGCTGCTTAACCATACTCTGCTTCGCTGCAAATCCTCCTGATCCTCAGGGCCATAGAGAATGGCAGGGACCTCCTGAGGTCTGCAACCTCCTGTCCCTTGAGAGGTACACCATGGTGTCTAGGAACGGCAGGTCCTGGGTGTTCATCTCGAAGGTGAACCGCAAGGTTCTGTGCACACCATTCAGCCAGTCCAACGTCCGCTTCACTTCACTCTCACCACCCGGGATGATGCAAAAAATAGCATCAATGTATCTGCAAAAAACGACGAGGTTTAGTTCAGCATTCGGGGCTGTCCACTGCTGGTTCAGGGCTGGCTCGTGGTATGGGGGTGGCCCTTGCTGTTGATACTGCAGCATCCCTGAGGGAGGGACTTCGCCTTGGTTGTTGGTCCCTGGGTTCCCCTGCCCCTTGCCTCTGCCCTTGCCTTTGCCCTTGCCATGGCCTCGGCCTGTGCCTGGCTTGGTCACCTGAAAAACCTGCTATGGGTTACCCTTGTTCCCAAGGGTCCCTCCCACCTTCTGCAGGTTCTGGTTAGGCTGTGCCTTAGTTACCAGGTTTTTCAGGTCTTTCATCTCTGTCAGTAGGTACTTCATGCCATCCTTCCAGGATTGCTCCTGTGGTGGAGCCCTTGGATGGGGTACTTCAGGGCCATGGCCCTTTTTTCCTTTTTGTTGTCCCTTCTTAGTCACCTGTTGTTGCATCCCAACTGCCTCATAGAAGGCGGTCACCCCTGTAGGTGCCAGCTGGGCCCCAACAACCTCTTGCCTGGTTGAGTGGCCAGGAGCTGGCTCCTCGACAATTTCTTGTATGGTTGGGGAGGCCAGGGGTGGGAGGGAGAGAGAAACCCTCTGAGGGGGTGGCCGGAGGGGAAAGGTGACCCTGTCGTCGTCCTCCTCCCCCACTCATACCTGAGGGTAGGTGTAGAGCAAGGTGACAGAAAACTTGCCTGTATCCCTGGATCCAGATCTTCCTCCGGGGAGGTCCTATCATCCAGGTTACTGTCTTCTTTCCACAAAAACTTCCATTCCTTACACAGGTTTTCTGTGGTACAGTTTTTGGGAGCCCTTGTTGTTGGTGGGTTAAGCAACACTGGGGCAATACCTGGCTTAGGTATTTTCCTTGGTTGTTTAGCCACCCCTGTGGCATAGCTCACTATGCCCATTGCTTTCTCAGCTCCAAATACTTGGATCAACACCTGTTTCTATGCACAAATTTTCTTGGTGAGGTGGGAGGCTGCAATCTGACAGCTAATAGCTTGTAAGCTTGCCATGGTGTAGGCATACTCTCTAGAGACTGAAAAGAGTGTGCGCACCATCCATCTAGGGTAGGGGCATTCAATGGGCATAGGTTCTAGCTTGTATGGCTTAAAACCTATCTCAGGGATCATTTGCATAGTGTAACAATCATGCAGGTAGTTCACTTTCCATAGCAACCTGTCGCAACATGACAGGCATCATTCACTAGGGCATCACTAAACGGGTCGCCAACTCTCCACACTACTTCATCATCAAGATTTTCCCCCACCCTAAAAGGAAAAATTGATGACATTAGTTCCTTACGCAGAGGGCACTCTGGATTGGCTCCTGTTGCACTTTCACCCACTATGTCACTGTGTTCGGATTGCACTGGTTGATCGCACTCAACGTTTCTTTCCCTTTACACTGTCACTGTGTGTACCCCATTTCCCTATGTCTCACTCTGTGTAGCCATGGTGGATTACAATCAAACACCAGAAGTACAGTATATGTACAAAGGACACTAAGGGACTCAAGGAAATGCCAGACCGTTGGCGACGACGTTTCGTTTCTCTCAGAAACTCCTCAGGCCCTTGGTCTTAGCTGGCTGTCCCCTTGTGTCTTACTACTTTATTGTGAGAAGGCAGGCTCTATATATACATACAGGGCCCACCGCCGGAAGTGGGGTGTGCCAAATGTGACTACATGCTTAGTCTTACAACAAATGTATCAATATTTATGCTTGGGTTATACAAATCTTACAATACACATTCTGTATATGGTTCAGTCTGTTAAAATACACATTTTAAAAGTGACAAAATGTTTTTCAAAATATATATCAATATTCTCTTTAACAATGCATATTATTCAAAGTGTATATGGTTCAATAACTACATGTGTCTTCATATACTCTATATCACAATTACATGGTTATAAACAGTTACATACTAGTACTAATATCAGATGGGCCGAAGCTAGATGTGGGGGTGGGGGAGCACCCCGTCTACCCCTCCTCCAGCTCCTGTACCCTATGCTTTGTAGCTAGGTATCTCTGTTGGTAGGTGCAAATTGTGAAAGTCTAGGGAAACAAAGTGGGGGTGGGGGCCTCCCCCATCCCCCACGGTTCAACCCCCCAATGGCTGTTCTCTAGGAGCGCTGTTAAAGCAGTGGAAACAAGAAACAATGCTTGCCAGCAGGGTTACCTAGGATAACCCAAGCTTGCTTGTTATGTACACAACTGTATACAACATCCTGCAACCATCTAGCCACTTTGGGGGTGTCCCTAAGGGTTAGGGACTGTCCCTGGGCCTGACCTTGCTTGGTGGGGCTTTCACCTCTCTAGTTTGCTGGGGTACATGTCTCTTGGTCTAGGGATTAGCAAGTAAATACTTAGTAGGTTAGGTTTACCTGGAGAGAGTTCCAGGGGTCAACGCCCCCGCGGCCCGGTCTGTGACCAGGCCTCATGTTGGATCAGAGCCTGATCAACCAGGCTGTTATTGCTGGCCGCACGTAGTCCGACGTACGAACCACAGCCCGGCTGGTCAGGTACCGACTTTAGGTGCCTGTCCAGTGCCTGCTTGAAGACAGCCAGGGGTTTATTGGTAATCCCCCTTATGTACGCTGGGAGGCAGTTGAACAGTCTTGGGCACCTGACACTTATTGTGTTGTCTCAATGTGCTAATGGCACCCCTGCTTTTCATTGGGGGGATGTTACATCATCTGCCGAGTCTTTTGTTTTCGTAGGAAGTGACTCTCGTGTGCAAGTTTGGTACTAATCCCTCTAGGATTTTCCAAGTGTATATAATAATGTATCTCTCCCGCCTGCATTCTAGGGCGTACAGGTTTAGGAAATTCAAGCGTTCCCAGTAATTGAGGTGGTTTATCGCAGTTATGTGTGCTGTGAAGGTTCTCTGCACATTTTCTAGTTCAGCAATTTCACCTGCCTTGAAAGGTGCAGTTAGTGTGCAGCAATATTCCAGCCTAGATAGAACAAGCGACCTGAAAAGTGTCATCATGGGCTTGGCATCCCTGGTTTTAAAGGTTCTCATTATCCATCCTGTCATTTTTCTAGCAGATGTGATTGCTACAGTGTTATGGTCCTTGAAGGTGAGATCCTCTGACATGACCACTCCCAGGTCCTTGACATAAGTTTTTCGCTCTATTGTGTGGTTGGAATTTGTTTTATACTCCGATGAAATTTTAATTTCCTCACGTTTTCCATATCTGAGTAATTGAAATTTCTCATCATTGAACTTCATATTGTTTTCTGCAGCCCATTTAAAGATTTGGTTGATGTCTGCTTGGAGTCTTGCCGTGTCTTCAATGGTGGACACTGTCATGCAGATTTGGGTGACATCTGCAAAGGAAGACGCGGCACTGTGGTTTATATCCCTGTTTATGTCCGATATGAGGATGAGGAACAAAATGGGAGCGAGTATTGTGCCTTGTGGAACAGAGCTTTTCACTGTAGACACCTCAGACTTTACTCTGTTGACTACTGTTCTTTGTGTTCTATTTATTAGGAAATTATAGATCCATCTGCCAACTTTTCCTGTTATTCCTTTATCAAGCATTTTGTGTGCTATTACACCATAGTCACACTTGTCGAAGGCTTTTGCAAAGTCTGTGTATATAACATCTGCATTCTGTTTGTCTTCTAGAGCATCCAGGACCTTGTCGTAGTGGTCGAGTACTTGGGACAGACAGGAGCGACCTGCTCTAAACCCATGCTGCCATGGGTTGTGTAATTGATGGGTATCTAGATGAGTGGCGATCTTGCTTCTTAGAACCCTTTCAAAGATTTTTATGATATGGGATGTTAGCTATGTCTGTTGTTTTTAGTAACTGCAGGATGACCCCAGTGTCCATGCTCCCTCTCCATAGGATGTTAAAAGCACGTGATAGGGGCTTCTTGCAGTTCTTGATGAACACAGAGTTCCATGAGTCTGGGCCTGGGGCGGAGTGCATGGGAATGTCATTTATCGCCTCTTCGAAGTCATTTGGCGTCAGGATAATGTCAGATAGGTTTGCGTCTATCAAGTTCTGTGGCACTTCTCATAAAAAATTCATTTAGGTCTTCGACTTTCAGTCTGGTTAGCGGCTCGCTAAAAACTGAGTCATACTGGGACTTAAGTAGCTCACTCATTTCCTTGCTGTCATCTGTGTAGGACCCATCCCGTTTAAGTAGGGGCCCAATACTGGATGTTGTTCTCGACTTTGATTTGGCATAAGAAAAGAAATACTTTGGGTTTCTTTCCATTTCATTTATGGCTTTTAGTTCTTCCCGCATTTCTTGATTTCTGTAAGATTCCTTTAGTTTTAGTTCGATGTTTGCTATTTCTCTGACCAGTGTCTCCCTACGTACGTATTTCAGATATATTGGCCTCTTGTAGCTGCTCTGTTATTCTTTGCCTTCGCCTGTATAGGGAGTGCCTTTCTCTTTCTAGTTTACATCTCCTTTTCCTTAAGGGAATTTGTCTTGAGCAAACCTCAAGTGCCACAGAGTTAATTTGTTCTAGGTTAGAATCTGAGATGCTTAGGCTATCTTTTTGTTATTGAAGTTGAATTTGGTGAAGGCTCCATCACGACTGATCACATTTTGTCGGCCGCATACATGTCTGGACCTCTATTATATTGTGATCTGAGTAGTATATTGTTTTTGATATGATGACATTTCATATCAGATCATCATTGTTAGTGAAGATGAGGTCCAGTGTATTCTCCAATCTTGTAGGCTCTATTATTTGCTGGTTTAAGGTGAATTTGGTGCAGAGTTTTCATCTGAGCTGCCTTCTGGTGTTATCTCTGCTACCACATTATTTACAATATTCCTCTATTTTAGGTGCCTTAGGTTGAAGTCCCCCAGGAGCAAGATGTTGGGGGCAGGAGATGGAAGGTTTTCCAGACAGTGGTCAATTTTCAGAAGCTGTTCCTGGAATTGTTGGGATGTTGCATCCGGAGGCTTGTATACAACCACGATGACCAGGTTTTGATTTTCGATCTTTACTGCTAAAACTTCATCTACATCATTTGAGGCATTTAGTAGTTCTGAGCATATAAGTGACTCTGTGATATACAGGCCAAACCCCCCTCCCCTTTGCCTGTTCACTCTGTCACATCTGTATAGGTTGTAGCCCAAGATCCATATTTTATTGTCCAAGCGATCCTTTATGTGGGTCTCTGTGAAAGCCACAAACATTGCATTTGACTCTGTAAGCAGTCCACGGATGTAAGGTATTTTTGTTGTTCGTTGCTGGCTCTAGACCCTGTATATTTGCAAAGATGAATTTCGTCAGATTGGTGGTATGGGGGGTCTTTTTTTCCTGGCACTAATATCTGTTGTTCTGGAGTGGAGGACATTGTGATTCCACTCCAGAAATGATTGCAGTTGGTGTACGATTTTTGTCATTTCCTGCCAGCTTTTTTTCCTTCCTGGCGCTAAAAAACCTCTCTGGAGTAGCTTTGGCTACCCAGGTTTTCCCATGGTCTGGATGTTCTGTGTCGTCTTGTACCTTTTAGGTGGTGTGCCTGGCAATATAGGTTATAGCACTGTCTTTCCTGAACTGATGAGTGGCACATTTCAGGGTGGAAAAACTTACAGAAAGGGAGGTTGCATTTTCCTGTCATATGGGCATGGCATTTTCTGGGGTGGTCAAAGTTGCATGTCCCATCTGTTTTCCAAGATATTCCATGCCTGTAGATACCAAGTGCATAATATTTGCATAGGCCTGGTTTCTGTTTGCCTTGTTTTTTGTGACTGTGTTCCCTAATGTATTCCCTACTCATGTCCTGTCTCATTTGTATCTTCAGCACTAGTGCTAACATCCCCTTTTGTTCCATCTCCAACACTAGCACCTTCAGGAGCACTGTCCTCCAGGACAACACTAGCACCCTCAGGAGCACTGTCCTCCAGGACAACACTAGCACCCTCAGGAGAACTATCCTCCAGGACAACACTAGCACCCTCAGGAGCACTCCTCCAGGATAACACTAGCACCCTCAGGAGAACTATCCTCCAGGACAACACTAACACCCTCAGGAGCGCTGTCGTTCAAGACAGCCCCGTCCAAACCACCCATCTTATTTTCCAAGCTGTCATACCATGTTGACATGTCATTTAAGAAGGATCTTTTATTCTTGTTCTTGTCTTTTAATATAGATGTGATTTTCTCATACAGGTGTATCTCGTTTGGGCAGACCCAAAAACATCTCTCTGAGTTTATATCAAGTGTGGTCACTGGTTGAAAATCCCTGCATATACCATGGGACCATTGACCACAGAGAGTGCAAGCAATCCAGGCCTGTTTTTGTCCCTTACCCTTTCTACAGACTACACAGATCTTCATGGTGGTGGTCATCTTACAACATTTGACAACTCTCCTAGCTAGCTAGTCTATAATTTATCGAAGTATTTAGTTTTTTAACAGTTCCTCTGATTTGGCTTATTTCCAACGAATCCGTTTGAATCCGGTCCTTTGTTCACTTATTTCTTGGACGAATCCGGGTGAATCCGGTTTGTGGCTCACTATATTTTAACTAATAACCACCTTAAAAGTAGATCTGTCTATTTGTATTGTATCTATTTGTTGTAGTTGATGTTTGGGTGTTTAATAAGGACGTGTAAAACCCAATTAGCTTATGAATCCGGTCAGAGGATACCTTGTTTTCAACGAATCCGTTTGAATCCGGTCGTTGTTTCACGTGTTCTTGACGAATCCGGGAAAATCCGGATTAGTGGATTACTTATTTTGGACGTATCCAGTCGGTGATTTTAGACTAGCATATGAAAAGGACTACTGGAAGAATATTTAACAGAGTAATATGTGTTCAGTTTGATACAAAAAGTATAACTTGCGTGTTGGAGCAGCCGGTGGCTTCTGAAGATGAAGATTACTGAAGGAATATTTGATTTTCGTTGTGTATATTGCGACCGCTGCTAACTACAGGTTTAGTGTATTACCACAAACTGTATACGTCACTCCATCACAATAAGTACCGATTTGTTACTAGTTAATAGCTACGGAAACACTGTAAGGTTTCTGAAAGATGACACTAGGTGGATGGTATCACTAAATTTTAGGTTTAGGTTAGGTTAGGTTTCGTTGTGTTGCATTTGCATGCTCCACGGGGCGCCCCTGGAGACATCGGGGCATGGGCCTCAGGGAAGCCTTTAGACTGACCCTGCCTATCAGGGCCTACCCCTACAGGAGGAACAGAGACCACCGGTCCTTACCTCTGGTGTGCCACTGCTCTAGGGAATCTAGTTCTCACTAGCTGATCCCTTATGGAGTCATACTTCCAAGCAATCAGGGGCACCTCCTTCGGGAAGTGCTCAAACCAAGGGGCATCTCCATACGTCTCTGCCAACCATGCCCATAGATCCCTGAGATGCAGCTTAAGCCACATTTGGAGAAATGTTGTATATTTCAGAACAAATATATAATAAATTTTTGTAAATAGCGCAAAATTTGTTTCACCAATCTGGTATATATGTAAATTCTATTCAAATTGTTATTAAACATCTAAGTTTTGTAATGTTTTGATCTTCCCATGAGGTGAGATACAGCAACTTAGATCAACTAGTGATCATGATACCCAGCAACGTTAGGTTAGGTTAGGTTTGTCAGGTTAGGTAAGGTTTGTCAGGTTAGGTTGGTTTAGCACTTCTTTTGATTATAATAATAATAATAATAATAATAATTGTCAGGTTAGGTTAGGCTTGTCAGGAAACAGGACAAGTGTTTCCTGACACTGTTCTTAGTCCTATGATGACCCACAGCTGGACCTTTGGGTCATCTGACTGAGGCCTTTCCACTGGTTATAATTATTTTTTATTTTTTTTATTAACACATCGGCCGATTCCCACCAAGGCAGGGTGGACCGAAAAAGAAAAACTTTCATCATTCGCTTCATCACTGTCTTGCCAGAGGCGTGCTTACACTACAGTTATAAAACTGCAACATTAACACCCCTCCTTCAGAGTGCAGACACTGTACTTCCCATCTCCAGGACTTGAGTCCGGCCTGCCGGACTCAAGTAATAAGTTATAATTATATCCAGCTCAACCAGGCTGTGACGGATATGTGGGGCAGTGGGCCTCCAGTAGCAACAGCCTGGTTGATCAGGCAAGCACCAGACGAGCCTGGCCCATGGCTGGGCTCAGAGAGTAGAGAAACTCTCGAAGCTCTTCAAAGGTATATATCCTATATAGATACCCTCTGGTAAGACAGTGATGGAGCGAGTCACTGCCTTGGTAGGAAATGGCTGATATGTAAAAAATAAAATATACGTACGTAGCAACCTGCTTACCTCATGTTTATATTTTCAATGTCTCTATTACTCTTTAAACAAGAATATATACACTCTGTGACCTTGTTTGGAATGGCTTAAAGTTCCTGCAGAGTGAAATGTCGCCAACATAAAATGTTGCCGCACTTGTGTCGTGATATCAAACTCGACCTTTGATTCTGAAAATGCCGGGAACCTTGATTAATTGCAGTCGCTGCAACTGGACCAAAAAGCTGGACATATAATACATGGAAAACAACACCTGATACTCAACCAAGACCTGTCCACTACATGATGTGGTTGTCAGTTGAAATCACAGGTTACATGATGCTGTCTCCTACCTCAGGTCATCGCCTTACTCTTGCCAGTCTATGTTCTCTAACCTATGTTTGTTGGAGAGGATCAGTCCCAGAACACACATTTTCTAAATATTTCTTCACGTTTGCTCGTGTTTCTCGACCAGTTTCCTGTGTGTACCGAGGTTGATGCTAGTGATGGGCACTTGATGCAAGGAATTGCACTTTTCCTCTCTTGGACTGAATTGGCCTGCCTCTCATTGACCCTTGTGGGTTTAGCTCTTATGAAGGCAAATAGCCTTCCATTTCCCAGGCGCACTATGACCTCTCTGGGTTTAGTGCTTCACCCTAGGAAATAGAAAAAGTTAGCATCACTTGCTGCAATAGGTATCAAAGTGACCCGGTGGTCTGGTGGCTAGAGCTCTCGCTTCACACACAAGAGGGCCCGGGTTCGATTCCCGGCGGGTGGAAACATTTTGACGTGTTTCCTTACACCTGTTGTCATGTTCACCTAGTAGCAAATAGGTACCTGGGTTGTTAGTCGACTGGTGTGGGTCGCATCCTGAGTGGCTAACCC
Organism: Cherax destructor; assembly: GCA_009830355.1. Taxonomy (NCBI): domain Eukaryota; kingdom Metazoa; phylum Arthropoda; class Malacostraca; order Decapoda; family Parastacidae; genus Cherax; species Cherax destructor. The sequence continues at coordinate 25,616 of WNWK01018747.1, read as the reverse complement.
TCTGGGGTTAAAAATCCGAAGAAATCTTATCTTAAAGTAAAAGTTAATGAAAATGGCGCCAGGCTGCCATCTATTGTAGGGAGAATAAACTAAATTAGTTAATTTTTTGCACAATAGATGGCACTTGGATGCCATCTATTGTTGGAATTATTTACTAAATCTATTATTTTGCATAATAGATGGCGCTATAAGTTAATGAAAATGGGAGGATAAACAGACTAAACTAAATTTTTTTTAGTTCGTTTTGCTCAATAGATGGCAAAAAAATTGGAAAATAGATAGCACTAAAAATTACAAATGGAAATGACACTTTGCTGCCATCTATTGTGAGAATTATGAACTAAATCTTTTAGTTAATTTTCTCCACAATAGATGGCACTGAAAATTAATAATAAAAAGAGCACTTGGATGCCATCTATTGTTGGAATTATAAACTAAATTTTTAGTTCATTTTTTACATAATAGATGACACTATAAGTCAATGAAAATGGGAGGATAAACTAGGGGAGACTAAACTAAATTTTTTTTAGTTCACTTTTTACTCAATAGATGGCAAAAAAAAATTTGAAAATGGGAGGATTAACAAGGGGAGACTAAAAAAAATATTTTTAGTTCATAATTCTCTCAATAGATGGCATCTAAGTGCCATTTTCATTAGTAATTTTCAGCACCATCTATTGTGCAAAAAATGAACTAAAAATTTAGTTCATAATTCTCTCAATAGATGGCATCTAAGTGCCATTTCCATTAGTAATTTTCAGCGCCATCTGTTGTGCAAAAAATGAACTAAAAATATTTTGTTTAGTCTCCCTTGTTTATCCTCCCATTTTTTATTTTTTTTTCGCCATCTATTGAGCAAAAAGTGAACTAAAAATTTTTTTAGTTTAGTCTCCCCTAGTTTATCATCCCATTTTCTTTAACTTACAGTGCCATCTATTATGCCAAAAATGAACTAGTTTTAGTAAATAATTCCAACAATAGATTGCATCAAAGCGCCATTTTCATTAATTTTTAGCGCCATCTATTGTGCAGAAAATAACTAATTTAGTTTATTCTCCCTACAATAGATGGCATCCTGGTGCCATTTTCATTAACTATCAGAACTAAGCGCTAAACCCACCAGGGTCATTATCATCAAAAGAAGCGCTAAACCACAGGGGTCACCAGGGTCATACAGCGCTGTCTCCCTGCACTAGATAGCACCCTGAATGCAGTGTAGTGCTTTAATGACTGCAAGCACTATCATTTACCTTACACAAGATGGCACCAAAGTGCAATGTTATAGGTGCCATCTGTAGTTGTAGACACAAACAGTAACTAAGTTTATTAAGACAAATCTGTCTCTGACTTTATTGTGATAGATCATATCTGGTGACCACAGTTTATAGGCTGGAGAGAGAAACATAATTATTATTATAATCAAATAGAAGAGAGAAACATAAGTGTAAATATTAGAGAAGTATGACAGTAGGCCTACTGGCCCATGCTAGGGTAGATCTTGAGGCACATTAACATAAGTAGTGATGATAGTAGTTAATGGTGGTGTATCTGATTCAGTATTTATAATATTTGTATTGTGCAGTGAAGTTTTTTTACAAGGATAGTGAGACTCATGTTAGTGTGCGTAGGAGGGAGATTAAGAAAGGTTGGAGGGAGGGGGGTAAAGGAGGTTTTGTGTGTGAGTGGCTTGGACTTCCAGCAAACATGTGTGAGCATGTTAGATAGGAGTGAATAGACTTGAGTCCTGGAGATGGTAAGTACAGTGTCCGCACTCTGAAGGAGGGGTTATTATTATAATCAAAAGAAGCACTAAACCATAGGGGTCAAGAAGGGGTGTTAATGTTGCAGTTTTATAACTGTAGTGTAAGCCTCTGGCAAGACAGTGATGGAGTGAATGATGATGAAAGTTGTTCCTTTTCTGGCCACCCTGCCTTGGTGGGAGACGACCGATGTGTTAATAAAAAATTATGGGGGGCACTAAACCCATAGGGATTGTACAGCACCTGAAGGGGAGCTGGGGTATTATTATTATAATAAAATAGAAGCACTAAACCACAGGGGTCATACAGATGGGAGCTGGGGTAGAAGTAAAGCACAGATCCAATCCCCTAGATGAAGAGCCCCTCACTAGCATCAGGGAGCCTTCCTTGATGCTTCAATATCTGTATTAAATTTTTTCCAGTTGTAAGTTGTCTTGGTTCTTTGTGCTTGTGTTGTTACATAACAATTCTTTCCTACTATTTATTTCTGTATTTTTCAACCTTTATTGGCACTTACTTTTGATTATAATAATTTTCCATTTTGATTATCAATTTTGAGTTAAGAATTTCATGGCCTGGTTGTGTTAATTCTTGTTGGACCAACATTACTGTGTTTTTTCAGTTTAAGCTGCATATTTATGCTCAATAATGCATTTACATTGCACCCCCAAGGTTTGGTCGGTCTTAGTATCGGTCAGTTCGAGTTTCGATTGCTTTTTTCGGTCCAATTTTCCCCACCAACCAGTCATTTCCTCGACTATCGGTCCGGGTACCAGTCCTGTCCGCCTGCCTGCACTTGCACGCCTCGCCGCGCAGGCGTCGTGAGCCCAGTCTAGCTTTGTTTACCATTGCTCATTCAAACATTTCACAATAAATTTATTGTGTTTATTGCTGGTTTAGTGATTGTCACTGTGAAATAAGTCACCATGGGTCCAAAGAAGCTTCCTAGTGGCACCCCTGTGGTAAAGAAAGTGAGGAACACCATCGAACTGAAGGAGATAGTAGAAAAATATGAGGAGGAGGAAGATAGACTGGAAGTGCCTTCTTCAGAGATTAAGGAAATTTGTTCAATGTGGAATGAGGTGCAAAGTTTCATTGAACAATTTCACCCTGAGCAAGCTGAAATAAGCCATCTCTGCAACAAGTTCAGTGACAGAGCCATATTACACTTCAGGAACATGTTAAAGAGGCGCCAGAAACAGAGGACTCTTGACAGTTATTTTGTGCGACAGGGGTCTAGTGACTCTCAAGCTGGTCCTAGCGGCATTAAAAGACAAAGAAGGGAAGTAACCCCAGAGAGGGACTTGTTACCTGAAGTCCTTTTGGAAGGGGATTCCCCTTCCAAACACTAAGCCCTCCCCCTGTCCTCTTCCTTATCTTCCAGATGCCAGCAAGTCTCTTCAATAAAGGTAAGTAAATGTTATTTTAAATGTTTAATTATAAATTTATTACTCTACTATATATATTTATAATTGTTTTGTGTATGTAAAAGTATAGTTAATCTTTACAAAATTAATTTTTTGTGAATAATTTTGGGTGTCTGAAACGGATTAATTTTATTTACATTATTTTTGATGGGAAATAAGGGTTGGACTTTCGAACAGTTCGAGTTAAGGTCTAGCTCCTGGAAAGGATTATGACCGAACCTCGGGGGTCTACTGTACTTTAGTTTCTTTTTGAACTGTAGTGTTGTCACGCCTCTGGCAAGACAGTGATGGAGTGATGATGAAAGTGTTTCTTCTATTTTCAGGTCACGCTACCTCGGTGGGAAGCGGCCGATGTGTTAAATAAAGAATATCGCATCACATCCACCACGTGGAACTTTGTGCAAACACTTGTATTGTTATTGTTTGTCTCAACATCACAGATAATACGAGTTGAAACAAACACAATTTCTTATTGGCTCGGGTAAAAAAATTATGATCTTAGAGGCGATGTTGCTTGTAAAGATAATTATACAGTATATTACTCTATGATGGAGATAAATGGTATAAAACACCAACACAATGGAGAAATAGACACAAATGCAGAGTAATGCGATATGTACTTTATCGGCTCTGTTTGACCCACACAAACACGTCTTGATAAAGCCAGTGTGTCACAAACACATCTTGATAAAGCCAGTGTGTCACAAACACATCTTGATAAAGCCAGTGTCACAAACACATCTTGATAAAGCCACTGTGTCACAAACACATCTTGATAAAGCCAGTGTCACAAACACATCTTGATAAAGCCAGTGTCACAAACACGTCTTGGTAAAGCCAGTGTCACAAACACGTCTTGGTAAAGCCACTGTGTCACAAATACATCTTGATAAACCCACTGTGTCACAAATAAATCTTGATAAAGCCACTGTGTCAAACATAGTCAATAAAGGATCACATACTTGTGTCTATTTTTCCATAATGCTTTACTTTGTCCCTTGGATGTATGGAAGTTTTTCATGGGATTCTCTCTGCAGTTTGTGATGAAGATGATTATTGAAGTTGTATACTAAATGTTTTGGGTGTTGCATCCTGGAGGAAACTGTGAATGATGGTGAGGAAACTCCCAAACACATCATCTCTCTCTGCTGTGAAGTGACCACAAATGGATGAGGCTGTGATTGCAAGCGGACTTTATAATGGAGTCATTTGGACGTGTATATTCTATTTGCTTCAGCTTCAAGAGTCGACTGAATTGAATAGAGATGAACCATCAATTCATAACACTAGAAACTCAAGTGAATAGTAGAATACACTTATTTTAGGCTTCCTTACACACAAGTTTATTTAGGTACAGATACACATAATTACAATATCCACTGCTTCGGTATCCGTGATTTCAGTTATCCACTGTTTATTGTGCCCCAAAAATAGCCGATAAAGTACATATCGCATTACTCTGCATTTGTGTCTATTTCTCCATTGTGTTGGTGTTTTATACCATTTATCTCCATCATAGAGTAATATACTGTATAATTATCTCTACAAGCAACATCGCCTCTAAGATCATAATTTTTTTACCCGAGCCAATAAGAAATTGTGTTTGTTTCAACTCGTATTATCTGTGATGTTGAGACAAACAATAACAATACAAGTGTTTGCACACAGTTCCACGTGGTGGATGTGATGCAATATTCTTTATTTAACACATCGGCCGCTTCCCACCGAGGTAGCGTGACCTGAAAATAGAAGAAACACTTTCATCATCACTCCATCACTGTCTTGCCAGAGGCGTGACAACACTACAGTTCAAAAAGATATACGTGGAAGAAACTAAAGTAAATGCATTATTGAGCATAAATATGCAGCTTAAACTGAAAAAAACAGTAATGTTGGTCCAACACAAGAATTAACACAACCAGGCCATGAAATTCTTAACTCAAAATTGATAATCAAAATGGAAAATTATTATAATCAAAAGTAAGTGCCAATGAAGGTTGAAAAATACAGAAAGGAAAGAATTGTTATGTAACAACACAAGCACAAAGAACCAAGACAACTTAAAACTGGAAAAAACTTTAATACAGATATTGAAGCATCAAGGAAGGTTCCCTGATGCTAGTGAGGGGCTCTTGATCTAGGGGATTGGATCTGTGCTTTACTTCTACCCCAGCTCCCCTTCAGGTGCTGTACAATCCCTATGGGTTTAGTGCCCCCCATAATTTTTTATTAACACATGGGCCGTTACCCACCAAGGCAGGGTGACCAGAAAAAGAAAAACTTTCACCATCATTCACTCCATCTCTGTCTTGCCAGAGGTGAGCATACACTACAGTTATAAAACTGCAACATTAACACCCATCCTTCAGAGTGCCAGCACTGTACCTCACATCTCCAGGACTCAAGTCTGGCCTGCTGGTTTCCCTGAATCCCTTCATATATGTTACCTTGCTCACACTCCAACAGCACGTCAAGTCCTAAAAACCATTTGTCTCCATCCACTCCTATCTAACATGCTCACACACGCTTGCTGGAAGTCCAAACCTCTCGAACACAAAACCTCCTTTACCCCCTACTTCCAACCTTTCCTAGGCCGACCCCTACCCCTCCTTCCCTCCACTACAGATTTATACTCTCTACATGTCTGAACCACCTCAACAACCCCTCCTCAGCCCTCCTCCTAATTTCCAAACTACGAATTCTCTGCATTATATTCACACCACACATTGCCTTCAGACATGACATTTCCACTGCTTCCAGCCTTCTCCTTGTTGCAACATTCACAACCCATGCCTCAGACCCATATAAGAGCGTTGGTATAACTATACTCTCATACATTTCCCTCTTTGCTTCCATGGATAAAGTTCTGTCTCCACAAACTCCTCAGTGCACCACTCACCTTTTTCCCCTCAATTCTATAATTCACCTCATCCTTCATAGACCCATCTGCTGACACGTCCACTCCTGAATATCTGAATACATTCACCTCCTCCATACTCTCTCCCTCCAATCTTTCATTACCTAATTTTTTTGTTATCCTCATCACCTTACTCTTTCCTATACAGTGGACCCCCGAATTACGATCACCTCAAAACTTGAACAATTATTTAAGTGTATTATTGTAAGTGCTTTTATAAGTGTATTTTTGTGGGTCTGAAATGGACTAACTTACTTTACATTATTCCTTATGGGAACAAATTCATTCGGTAATGGCACTTGAACAGCCTTCTGGAACGAATTATGGCCAAAACTCGGGGGTCCACTTTATTCACTTTTAATTTCCTTCTTTTACATACCCTACCAAACTCATTCACCAACCTCTGAAACTTCTCTTCAGAATCTCCCAAAAGCATAGTGTCATCAGCAAAGAGCAACTGTGACAACTCCCACTTTGTGTTAGATTCTTTATCTTTTAACCCCACACCTCTTGCCAACACCCGAGCATTCACTTCTCTTACAACCCCGTCTATAAATATATTGAACTACCATGGTGACATCACACATCCTGTCTAGGGTCTACTTTTACTGGGAAATAATCTCAATCTCTCCTACATACTCTAACCTGAGCCTCACTATCCTCATAAAAACTCTTCACTGCCCAATACAAATAATAATATAAATATTGAAGCAGATACACCACCATTAACTACTACCATCATTACTTAACATGTTAATGTGCCTCAAGATCTACCATAGCATGGGCCAGTAGGTCTACTGTCATACTTCTCTAATATTTACACTTATGTTTCTCTCTCCAGCCTATAAACAGTGGTCACCAGATATGATCTATCACAATAAAGTCTGAGACATAGATGATTGTTGTCTTAATAAACTTAGACAGGTACTGTCCATGTGTCTACAACTTATTGGTATTCGCATCTCATCTATTATATTGCACAAAAAGGAAACTAAAAGGTTTAGTCTATTTTCTGTATCTCCACCACTAGTTTTTGAAGTGTATTGTCAGCGCACCTCTGGCAAGAGAGTGATGGAGCGAGTGATGATGGAAGTGTTTCTTCTTTTTCGGTCACTCTGCCTCGGTGAGAAACAGCCTATGTGTTTAAAAAAATATTAAATGGGGGGAAGAGGTGCTAAACTGACAGGGGTCATGCAGTGCCTAGAGGAGACAGCGGAGATAGAGCTGCTCCAATTCTTCAGAGGAAGAACCTTCGCATGCATGAAGGTATTTCTATGGAGGAGTTAGTCACTACAGTGGAACCTCAGTGCTTGAACAGCTCCCTACTCAAACAAGGCTCGGGACTCGACCAAACAAACACGACCTGCCAGAACTTTGCTGTAAACTATTTAGTGTTTCTTTGCATTTTTTGGTGTTTTTTATATTTGTATAAATAAATCACCATGGGGCCTATGAAGATTAGTGATAACAGCCAACCAACAAGAAAATTGGTTTAGAAGAATTTGTTCGAAACTCGAACGGATCAGCACTCGAACAGCCTTCTGGAATGAATTGAGTTCAAGTACCGATGTTCCACTGTAACTTCCTTAACTATACCAGAAGGAGGTTTCGGGGGTCAACGTCCCAGCGACCCATACAGTAAGTCCTCACTTAACATCGATGGGTTCCTGGAGACTGCAACTTTAAGCGAAACAATTATCGTATGATTATCATATACTTTATGAATTTTCAGTTTACAATCATTTAGTATAATTATATTCATTCAATTTTTTTAACACATCAACGTTATACCAAAATGATGTTATTTGAGAACCTGCTGTACTCTCCTCTTCCTGGGCCATTTATTTCCATCTACTGACCCCAACTCTCAAAAAAACCACAATACAGTGGACCCCCAACTAACGAAAGGTTTATAAAACGAAAAAATCGTGTAGCGAAAAGTATTAGACCTGTCCGCCTGCTCCGCGCCTGCCCTGCGCCTGCGCAGGATGCCAGTAAAGCGTTGTTTACCATTGAGAGAACATTACCCAGCACACTCTTTCAAACATTCACAATAAATTTGTTGTCTTTTTTGGTGGTTTAGTAATTGTCACTGTGAAATAAGTCACCATGGGTCCAAAGAAGCTTCCTAGTGGCACCCCTGTGGTAAAGAGAGTGAGGAACACCATCGAACTGAAGAAAGAGATTGTTGAAAAATATGAGAGTGGCGTATGTCTGAATGAGCTTGCCAGGATGTACAAGAAAAGTGCATCTACTATCGGCACTATCCTGGCAAAGAAAAATGAGATCAAAGAAGCTAATGTTGCAAAAGGGGTTGATATGTTAACGAAAAATAGATCGAAAACAGTGGATGAGGTTGAGATGTTGTTGATGGTGTGGATCAATGAAAAACAGATAGTGGGTGATAGAATTTCCATGGCGATAATTTGTTAAAAGGCAAGGAAGTTGCACACAGATCTTGTCAAGACAATGCCTGGAACCAGTGGTGATGTGAGTGATTTTAAAGCCAGCAAAGGCTGGTTTGACAGGTTTAAGAAACGTAGTGGCATACACAGTGTTGTGAGGCATGGTGAGGCAGCCAGCTCAGACAAACGTGCAGCTGAAAAATTTGTGCAGGAATTCCAGGGGTTCGTAGACACTGAAAAATTTGAACCCCATAAAGTGTTTAATTGTGATGAAACAGGCCTGTTTTGGAAGAAAATGCCCAACAGGACCTTCAATACTCAGGAGGAAAAGGCACAGCCAGGACACAAACCTATGAAAGACAGGCTAACTCTTATGATGTGTGCCAATGCCAGTGGTGATTTTAAAGTGAAGCCTTTACTGGTGTATCACTCAGAAAATCCCAGAGCCTTCAAGAAACACAGTGTTAACAAGAATAATTTGTGTGTGCATTGGAAGGCTAACACCAAGGCATGGGTCACTACGGAGATTTTCAAGGAATGGTTGACTGGAGTGTTTGGCCCTAGTGTGAAGAAATACCTCCTGGAAAAGAAATTGCCACTCAAGTGCCTCCTGGTACTGGACAATGCTCCTGCTCATCCTCACAACTTGCAAGAGTTGTTGCCTGACAATTTCAATTTCATCAGAGTGAAGTTCTTGCCTCCTAACACCACTCCTCTCATCCAGCCCATGGACCAGCAGGTCATTGCAGACTTCAAGAAACTGTACACCAAAGCAGTGTTTCAGAAGTACTTTGATGTGACCTCAGACACTGCATTGACCCTAAGAGAGTTCTGGAAAGAACACTTCAATATCATACATTGCATAGGCCTTATAGGTAAGGCTTGGGAGGGAGTGACTTCCAGGACTTTGAACTCTGCTTGGAGACCACTGTGGCCGGATTGTGTTGAAAAGAGGGATTTTGAAGGATTTGAGGCTGACCCCGACCCTGACGACCCTGTGCCTGTTGTGGAAGATGTTGTGGAAGATATTGTGGCATTGGGGAACAGCCTGGGGTTGGAGGTGAGTGGTGAGGATGTGGAAGACTTGGTGGAGGAGCACAGGGTAGAGCTAACAACTGAAGAGCTGCAAGAGCTTCATCTGGAACAGCAACAGACCACAGCTGAGGTTATTGCTTCACAGGAGGAGGGAGATTTATTATTATTATAATCAAATAGAAGCTCTAAACCACAGGGGTCATACAGCGCTGCAGGTTATTGCAGGATGCAGGGAGAATGGGTTGTAAGAGGGAGATGGATGATTAGTAGGGTATGGAGTGCAGCAGGACAGTGGATAGTGCATGGATAGAGGGTAGCAAGAGATCGAGGTAGAAGGGACTGAGGGAGGTGCTAGAGGTATAATTTTCAGAGAGTTTATGTAGTAAGTCAGTTTCTGTCAAAAAGTCAACGAGAGAGTCAGGATTAAAGGAGGGTCCATCTGCAAGAAAGGAAGGTAAAGAAAGGGCCGCAGAGCGAAGACGCCGTTGGAGGTAAATTCTGCGTGCTCGTTGATAGAGTGGGCAGTCCAACAGAATATGTCGAACAGACACTGGAACCTGACAATGCTCACAGAGAGGGGCAGGGAGCCTCTCCATGAGATACCCATGTGTAAGACGAGTGTGGCCAATGCGAAGACGGGAGAGTGTAGTCGCCCAACCCCGACATTGGTGACAAGAAGAAGGCCAGAAACCTATAATCGGTTTAATAGAATGAAGTTTGTTATTTAGCAGGTCAGACCAGCGTTGTTGCCAACGGGTGCGAAGGTGGGTAGCAATGACCGCAAAATAGTCCGTAATAGGAACACCTCTATATGAAACTGGAAGGTCATGTACTGCTGACCGAGCAGCAGTGTCTGCCTGTTCATTGCCCTGTACATCAACATGACCAGGGACCCAACAAAAAACAATATCTTTGTGCTTGCTTGAGATACGGCGTAACCAAAGTTGGATACGAAGAACTAGGGGGTGAGATGTATCAATTTTACGGATAGCCTGTAAAGCACTAAGGGAGTCTGAAACGACCACAAATGGTGATACAGGCATAGATGCAATACGGATAAGTGCCACAAGAATGGCATACAATTCAGCCGTAAATATGCTAGCCGAGGGTAATAGATGCCCTCGCACGACGCTGTCCGGAAACACTGCTGCGAATCTGACGCCGTCAGACGACTTTGAACCATCGGTGTACACTGCGATGGCATGGGAATGAGAACGGAAGTGGTCTAGAAAAAAGAGCGAGAAGCCACCGTAGGTAGGCGGGCTTTCGCGCAAGGTAGAGGAATAGAACAGACACGGACAGCAGGAACTTCCCAAGGGGGTAGGGGAAAGGGAGATGTCACATGAACGTATAGAGATGGTAGCTGAAGGGAAGACAGGAGTGAATGTCGACGAAGAGAAAAGGGACGAAGTAAGCAGGGGGGACGAACAAATAAAGAGCGTCTACTAACATGTGTAAAGGTCCCATTTCCCGGTCAAATTGCCAGTGTGGGCACGAGGAGGTGGAAAAACGAAGGGACTTAAGGATGATTGGGAAATGATCGCTGTCATGTAAGTCCGGGAGGACAGACCAGGTGAAGTCAAGGACTGTTGAGGAAGAGCAGATGGAGAGATTGATAAAGGAGAAAGAATGAATTTGAGGATCAAAATGGGTAGGAGTACCCGTATTTAAAACATGGAGGGGGAGAGAAGCAAGAAATGCCTCCAACTGAACGCCAAGGGAGTCACAGTGCGACCCTCCCCAGAGAAAATGGTGTGCGTTAAAATCACCAAGTAACAGAAGGGGTGGCGGTAAGGAAGAAACCAGAAAATCAACATCTGGGATAGACAATGCCCACGAAGGGGAGAGATATAAAGAACAGTGTATACCACTTATTCAAGTGGATACGGACTGCGGTGTAATGTAAGGAAGAAGGAACATAGAGCTGACGGTATGGAACATCAATGCGTATAACAAAAGCACTTTCGTTAAAGGTTCCATTGGAAAAAGGATCCGATGAATATAACAAATCATAGCCTGAAAAGGGCCTGATAACAGTGGATTGTAATTTGGGTTCTTGCAAACAGACCCTAACAGGGAAAAACTGGGAGAGCAACACCTGAAGTTCACCCCGGTTACCCCTGAGGTCTCGGATATTCCACTGCAAATAAGCCATGATTTATGGAGAAAAGATATGTCGAAGAGAGAGGAATCTATGGACTAGGGTTAGAAAAGTCCACGTGTGGAGGCAGCGGAAGATCTGTAATCAAAGAAGGAGTAGGACGCTGTGAAGGAAGGAGGGGGGTAGATGGAGAAGAAAGAATAGGAGGAACCGGAGGTGGAGTGGTGTCCATCAACGTTCCAGACTCTGCAATAAATTCTGAGATAGCTTCCAGATTTTCGGAAGACAAAGATGCAGAATGTGGGACAACATTAGAAATGGAAGGAGAGTGAGCAACCATCGGGGAGACTATAGACTGTACTAAAGTAGAGGGCGAGGAGATGGAAGAGGAAACTGTCGAAGGGACTTGGGAGGGGACAGGAGTGGAAGTGGCCTGGGAAAGGACAGTCAGGGAAGGAACTTGAGAGGGGACAGGGGATGAAGATATTGAACGAGGAGGAGGATGAACCTCCACACACGTTACAGAACTAGTCGAAGGCGAAGAACCCGGCAATAGAGATTTTTTGCCGGACTTATGAGAAGAAGGGGGGCGCTGAGACTTAAGTGGGGGATGAGGGCGTGTAGACACAGAACTGTGCGAGTGAGTAGAGGAAGGAGAGTGAACAGTATAAGATGCCGAGGTAGGGACCTCGAAGCCAAGAACAGCAAAAGGATTCGAGAGAGGGGTGACGGAGGATGTTGTAACCACAGAGGAAGTGAGGAAGTTGGGACCCCAGAAGTGGGGCGGTTTAGCAATGCGAGAATAGGATATACGGGGAAGTCTCCCTTGTAGGCATAGATGAGAGACGGCCATAGCATATGAGAAGCCTTCCGCCTCTTTGAGACAACGGATTTCCTGCTCATTCAGGTAAATCTGACAATGGCGAGAGTACGATGGATGTGCCTCATGACAGTTAAGGCAAGAGGGAGGTAGAGTACAAGAAGGACTGGCATGGTCATCGGCACCACAGACTGAGCATTCGGCCATGGACCTCCAATATTTCGCTGGATGACCAAAACGCCAGCAGTTTCTACACTGTTATGGTGTAGGGGTCACCTTTCGAACTTGTAAACGTTGACCTGCAATGTAAACCGAAGGTGGTAGTTCACGGCAGTCAAATGTTAAACGAGCTATATTGTAAGGATAACATCTTTGCTTATTGGCAGGGAGGACAAAAGTGTCAACTTTAAGGATAGGGAGTTCTTGGAGCTCAAGCTGCTCCAAAATGTCATCACCACATGTCTGGAAATTCCGTTGGACAATGGTGTGGGGTAAAATGACAGAACCACTACAAGAATTGAGAGAATGATGCTTGTCAATAGTGATAGGAACAGTATGTATGGTCGTAAGAAGAGAAAGATCACGAGCTTGGCCAGCATTCTGGACCGTGATGATGCGAGTGCCGCTCTTGAGAGCGTGAAATGAGATATCTTTACCAACATGGCGTAGCAGAGCCTTACCAATACTATGGTCTGAAAGATAGGTATTAGGAGAAGTCGGTCGTAGAGTAAAAAACTTTGTCCATTGAGTAGTGTGAAACAAAGAGTTTAAGGGGAGTGCATGACGAGCTGGTCGTTTCTGAGATGAACGAGAAGGAAGTGTCGAATCGTCATGTAAGGGTCGTGGTCGTTTGTGTGCGGGACCGGGGGTGGTCCGATGTGTGACGGGCGGGCAATTCGAAAATTGCTGCACCATTAAGGGAGAAGCCGGAATCAAGATCAGAGAATAGCGAAGGTCAGACATATCGAAAGGGCCAGTCGGATCCCCGGTACCTGAAGCAGGTGACGAACCGGCACCAGCAAGAGGTACAGGGGTATTAGAGTTGTCCGAAGAGTTGTCCATTAACGAGGTAGGGTCAGAACTAGGTGCGGTATCAAGAATGGGCTCTGGGGTAGGTTCACGGATTAGGGGATCCATGGTTAGGTTACTTCTTTCTTTTTGTTTTTAAGAAAAAAAAAAGAAAGAAAAGAAAATAAAAATTAAAAAAAAAGAATAAAAAAAAGAGGGGAACGTGGAGGAATAGCTCCTAGGAGGAATGAAAGGGGCGTAAATCCCCCTCCGCGCCCAAGAGGACCTCAACACCGCAAGTAGTGCAGATGCTGCATGGAACCCGTGCCATACCCTACCCTTCATGCCAGTAAACCAGCAATCCGGGATAGCAACCTCACATCCACTGAGCCACCTCGTCGGACAAAAGAGAGGGCGGCCGGATAGCCGCCACAAAGCATACCGCCTTCGGCCACCATCCCCGGGATCCGAAAGGTGGTTTCCAGAGATACACCCGTCGCCCGAAAGATACCCAAGGCCACCCTCCGGGAGACCGGAGAGGGATCGGGACATCCCCAGGCGATCCAGATTCCACGGCAAACTACACCACCGCCAAGAATCTCAACGGAATGGGATTGGACTACGGTACCCTTCCCCCTACCTAGGAACTAGAATGCCTGTGGAGAGAAGCTCCCAGGGTAAAAATGGGAAGGAAATAAGGGAGGGATGAGGAGGAGGAGGAGGAGGAGGAGGAGGAAGAAAGGGAAAAGGGAGGATGGGGAAGATGGGAAAGGGGAGGGGGGATTGGGGGGTAATTAGGTTCGGTCTGAGGAAGAAGACCAAGAGGTCCAATTCCTCAGACCGATAGCCTCTTTACCGCTACAAGGAGCCCCCCTTAAAGAGGGAAAAGTATTAAAGAGTTGCCAGAAACAGAGGACTGTGGACAGTTATTTCACCAGGCAGGGGTCTAGTGACTCTCAAGCTGGTCCTAGTGGCATAAAAAGACCAAGAAGGGAAGTAACCCCAGAGAGGGTTTTGACACCTGAAGTCCTTTTGGAGGGGGATTCCCCTTCCAACCACTAACACCCTGCCCCTGTCATCCTCCCTATCTTCTAGATGCCTGCAAGTCTCTTCAATAAAGGTAAGTAAATGTTATTTATATTATATTTTTGGTGAATATTTTTTTGTGGAACGGATCAATTGTTTTTTTTTTTTTTTCAACAAGTCGGCCGTCTCCCACTGAGGCAGGGTGACCCAAAAAGAAAGAAAATCCCCAAAAAGAAAATACTTTCATCATCATTCAACACTATCACCACACACACACATAATCACTGTCTTTGCAGAGGAGCTCAGATACGGATCAATTGTATTTACATTATTTCTTATGGGAAATAAGTGTTCGAATTACGAAAGGTTCGTGTTGAGAAATAGCTCCTGGAACGGATTAATTTCATTAGTCGGGGGTCCACTGTATTGTAGACACAGAAAATGCAAAATCTGTAAGAGAGTCAGCCATGTTGTACACAAATGGTGTACAATACCATGTCATACACGAATCATATACAATATTTACAAGATGAAGAATTAGATACCCAGATGTTCAACATCTAGGTATCGCCATCTGTAAACATTTTGTCATCCAGTGTCTTTATCAATACAAGAACATAATGTGAAGACTGTCTTCACATTATATTCTCGTATTGATAAAGACAATGGATGGTGCAACGTCTACAAATAAACATACCCAGATGTTGTACATGTGTCTGATTGTTCAATAATAATGTCATGTTTGAGCCGAGGACCGGACACACCTTCAGTTACAAACATTACAAGAAAATAGAAGCTAAAACCACATAAGTTACAGTGACAAGGTGGGTATATCTGGTAGTGGGAAGCACAGTGGAGAGACAGTGTGAGTGTATAGTGGGAAGCACAGTGGAGGGACAGTGTGAGTGTCTAGTAGGAAGCACAGTGGAGGGTTAGTGTGAGTGTATAGTGGGAAGCACAGTGGAGGGTCAGTGTGAGTGTATAGTGGGAAGCACAGTGGAGGGTCAGTGTGAGTGTATAGTGGGAAGCACAGTGGAGGGTTAGTGTGAGTGTATAGTAGGAAGCACAGTGGAGGGACAGTGTGAGTGTATAGTGGGAAGCACAGTGGAGGGTCAGTGTGAGTGTATAGTGAGAAGCACAGTGGAGGGTCAGTGTGAGTGTATAGTTGGAAGAACAGTGGAGGGACAGTGTGAGTGTATAGTGGGAAGCACAGTGGAGGGTCAGTGTGAGTGTACAGTGGGAAGCACAGTGGAGGGACAGTATAAAGTGGGAAGCACAGTGGAGGGACAGTATAAAGTGGGAAGCAGAGTTGAGGGTCAGTGTGAGTGTATAGTGGGAAGCGCAGTGGAGGGTCAGTGTGAGTGTATAGTGGGAAGCACAGTGGAGGGACAGTGTGAGTGTATAGTGGGAAGCACAGTGGAGGGACAGTGTGAGTGTATAGTGGGAAGCACAGTGGAAGGACAGTGTAAGTGTATAGTGGGAAGCACAGTGGAGGGTCAGTATGAGTGTATAGTGGGAAGCACAGTGGAGGGACAGTGTACAGTGACAAGCACAGTTGTACAAACATTGTGTTGTGCGGAAATAAACAAATAAGGTTAATTTGAGTTAAAAAAGTAAAACGAGTGTAGATTGATTTTGTGTCAGTTGGACCAGTGACAGGTCGTTAGGTCCAGCATTTAGGACGACATAAACCCAGACTACGTGTAATCTATAATGGTCTCACATGGTTGTAGCCCTAATCAAACACTTAATTACAATTATATTAAAAATATTTTGGGAAATTTAAACAAATAATTGTAAACATAAAAACGATTCTAACAACATTTTTCCTGCTACTATTTCTTACTATAGGTCAGTATATATTGTCTTTCTAATTTCCTCGTACTGTTATATTCTTTTTTTATTGTCATAAGTTGGGTACAATTCTAATAGATCTTTAATCATGTTTATTCTGCTATATATTTTAGGGACAGATCAACACCACTGTTCTATACAAACCTCATAATTAATATTATATATATAATCTTGATATTAAAATCTCTGGGCCCTCTAGATCCACACTAACCAAACTAAAGTACTGTACAGCCTCTCCTCACTTAGCGATGTACTCGTTTACCGACGCCTCGGACTCTGACCAGTATACATACCTAAATAATGTATATTAGAGCTGGTTTCCTCTATTCTGTTTATTAAAATATACAGTGAACCCTCGAGTTTCAAACATTCTTCATTCCAGAATGCTGTTCAAGTGCTGTTACCAAACGAATTTATTCCCATAAGGAATGATGTAAATTAGATTAGTCCATTTCAGACCCCCAAAAATACACTTATAAAAGCACTTACAATAATAAACTTACAGAAAAGGGCGAGTTTGGAGTGTTCGATTTCCGAGGGTCCACTGTACAGTACACTGCTGTATAAACATTTAAAAATAGTGAACCCCGAGTTTCGGTCACCTCAAAACTCGAACAATTATGTAAATGTATTATTGTAAGTGCTTTGTAAGTGTATTTTTGGGGGTCTGAAATGGACTAACCTACTTTACATTATTCCTTAAGGGAGTAAAATCGTTCGGTAATGGCACTTGAGCAGCCTTCTGGAACGAATTACGACCGAAACTCGGGGGTCCACTGTATACCAGAAATGTTATAAATGTTGCAAAGGTGACATTAAAACAATATCAAAGATGGTTGACACAAGCCCACTACCATTATAGTATGCTCCTCACTTAGCAACGAATTCGTTTAACGACGTGGTCTTTGGAACGGAACTCTGTCGTTAAGTGAGGAGAGACTGTACTATATTGTATACTACATGTCTATACCATTACTATGACTTGTAAATGATAAATGTATAGGTAATCCTGGCTTTGTACATCATTGTTCCATGCCTAAGACAACTGTACCACACTGCTATACCATCAACATCTAAGCATAAGAAAAGAATTTTTCCTCCGAAAGTTATGCGTGTCATAAGAGGCGACTAAAATGCCTGCAGCAAGGGGCTAGTAACCCCTTCTCCTGTATACATTACTAAATTTAAAAAGAAAAACTTTCGTTTTCTTTTTTAGGTCACCCTGCCAGCACATTGAAAAAAAATTCTGAAAACTACACTGATTGTACAATGCTGATGTATAAGACACCGAATTATGAGAAAGGCTTAAAAATGCTGTTATTCATTATCTATATGAATTCAGAGATATACAGTGTCATGTTGATGCCCTGTAAAGGTTTATATACGGAAGAATCTCATCCTACACATTTATACACATTATCATGCACACAACTGTTTGGCTAAATAAATATATCATTGATTATCCAGCAATTGGTCATCTGCTATTCAAAAGTATCCAGCAGTCTTTTTTATACACAGACCTGAAAATGATACAGAAAAAGAATATATATATTTTTTGACATATCAGTCGTCTCCCACCATGATGGGGCGATCAAATAAAAGAGGGAACACATTCACCATTATTCATTCAATAGCTGTCATGTCAGAAACAATGCAACAGCACAGTTAATGTGACCCTTTGAACTGTAACATCTTCACTCATCCTTCAGAGTGCAGGCACTGTACTTCCCACCTCCAGTACTGTAACATCCTCACCCATCCTTCAGAGTGCAGGTAATGTACTTCCCACCTCCAGAACTATAACATCCTCACTCATCCTTCAGAGTACAGGCACTGCACTTCCCACCTCCAGTACTGTAACATCCTCACACATCCTTCAGAGTGCAGGCACTGTACTTCCCACCACCAGGACTCAAAGTCCCCTAAACCAGGTTCTCTGAATCCCTTCATTAATCCTACTTTCCCAACACTCTAACAGCACCAGGAACATAAAAAAATGATGTAACTATCGTGTTTTTGACTCTAGTTCAACCCCAGCCAAGGATGCTGCATTTGATCTTATATATGAACCATCTAGCAGACAATAACATTTGCCTGTTTGATGTGAGGACACAGGAGCAGTGACTAAAGTACTCCAGAGATGAACATCCTAACCAGGAAAATTGTTAACATTTATGGAAAATGCTGAATCTGTGGAGATCGTTTGAGTATAACCAAGCCAGTGGTGCATAACCAAGCCAGTGGTGTATAACCAAGCCAGTGGTGTATAATCAAGCTAGGTGATGCATAACAAAGCCAGGTGGTGCATAGCACAGCCAGGTGTTGTATAGCCCAGCCTGGTATTGTATAGCCCAGCCAGGTGTTGTATAGTCCAGCCAGGTGTTGTATAGCTCAGCCAGGTGTTGCACAACCAAGCCAGGTGTTGCATAACCAAGCCAGGTGTTTTACAACCAAGCCAAGTGCTGCATAACCAAGCCAGGTGTATAACCCCTACAGCATTTACAAATATACACGAACCACAAACAATAAATACATCGTTCTCCTGTTTAACTTTGAAACAAGTACAAAAAAATTCCTGTGAGAAAATGGAAATTGTGGTCAAACACGTACTAGAGCAGTATTCCTGCAATAAATGGCTATTCTTTTATTACAATACCGTACACTACAGGTGTGCCTCAACTTACAATGGTTCGACTCGGGATATTTCAACTTTACAATGGTGTGGCAACAGTTACTTTGGAGATGAAAATTGAGATAATTACCCAACATGAAGGCAACAAGTCCATAACTTGTATTCATTTTTTGACTTTTCAATACTGGTATTTAATTAGAGTAATTATTTGTTTATTATTCAGTGACACTAGTTATTTATTGACTTATTTATCATAGCATTCATATTTGACTTAAAATATTTTCAACTTATGACAGGTTCGTAGAAACGTGACCCCACTGTAAGTCGAGGACCACCTGTAGTCCAAAACACAACAAAAAAAAATATTTTACAAATTCACATTATTCCATTCTTATGAGATGACAAACTTATTAATATTTAAAAATATATATAAAAAAAATACTACTACATTTTTTACAATAATTAACCCATGATCCTCTCAAATAATATGGAAGAGTTTCACAAGGTGAGCCGTTGAGCCTTTTATAATCTAGCCTTACAGACTTACCTTCAGAGTCGTTGGGAAGCTCTAAACTCGTACTGATAATACAG
Source organism: Cherax destructor (assembly GCA_009830355.1). Classification (NCBI taxonomy): domain Eukaryota; kingdom Metazoa; phylum Arthropoda; class Malacostraca; order Decapoda; family Parastacidae; genus Cherax; species Cherax destructor. The sequence goes on along the minus strand of WNWK01018747.1, from coordinate 6,040 downwards.
CACCTGAGAAACACAACAAATGATGTTTTTTATATGTAAGATGACTCAGTAAAAACAAAGCAACAAGGCAGGGTGACCCAAAAAAGAAGACACTTTAACCATCATTCACACCATCACTGTCTTGCCCGAGGCACACAGATACACATCTTTAATAATTAAGTACTATTTGCAACTTCCCATATTTAGAGCCCCTGGTTTACCTTCGAACTGCCTTAATAAAACACCGATAAAACAAGGATGATGTAATTACAAAACCGTTTATCCTACATACACTAACTTACATTTACTGGTACAAAGAACCTCTATTAGAAAAAACTAGTTGTCAACTAAAATACTAAACAGTAATGACAGAAATTCATAATTGATCGACAATTTGGGAAGGAAATGTTTAGAGGGCATTTGTTTCATCATGTACTTTTATGTACCTTTGTTAAGGATGTACCTTTGTTAAGTGACTTTACAATGGTCCAGGATGTACCTTTGTTAAGTGACTTTATAATGGTCCAGGATACACCTTTGTTAAGTGACTTTATAATTGTTCAGGATGTACTTTTGTTAAGTGACTTTATAATGGTCCAGGATGTACATTTGTTAAGTGACTTTATAATGGTCCAGGATGCACCTTTGTTAAGTGACTTTATAATGGTCCAGGATGCACCTTTGTTAAGTGACTTTATAATGGTCCCGGATGTACCTTTGTTAAGTGACTTTATAATGGTCCAGGATGTACCTTTGTTAAGTGACTTTATAATGGTCCCGGATGTACCTTTGTTAAGTGACTTTATAATAGTCCAGGATGTACCTTTGTTAAGTGACTTTATAATGGTCCAGGATGGTACTGTGACTTATTTTCACAAGACAAAGATGTGTGTACTAAATGTGTACAATTTGTATTATCTGGTGCACAATGGATATCTAGTCATGTGTGGAGTTCAGAACCTCGACCTGACTGGCATTGGAAAGACAGTCCGGCCCTCGACCACTGCACCACAGAGGGATGTGAGAATTCTCCAACCATAATACAGTGGACCCCCGAGTAACGTAAAAATTTCATTCCAGAAGCCTGCTCAAGTGCCATTACCGAACGAATTTACTCCCTTAAGGAATAATGTCACGTAGGTTAGTCTATTTCAGACCCCCAAAAATACACTTCCACAAGCACTTACAATATCATACTTACATAATTGTATGATTTCCGGGGTGTTCGTTACTCGGGGGTCCACTGTACACTAAGTCCTCGACTTATGGACAAGTTGAGAATTTTGTGTATTGTGTATATTATCATTAAACACCATACAGAAGGTCTTCAGTGTGTTTGTAAGTTGAGGACTTACTGTACTGGAGAGATGCGAGATGGTTGCTGCTACCAGAGTTAGTAACCAACACAAGCCTTCCCACAGCACATTACCATTGAATTCTGTGGTGCGGTGGTAAACAAGCTTGCGACCTCAGGGCTACCAAACCACTGACTGAAGCCTGAGCGCTTCACTGAATTCTTACATTTATGTATTAAGGAAGAGAATGAAGTGTGGCTCAGATTATTAATATTATTATGAGGAAGAACTGAAGCAATGGGCGTCAAAGTTCAGGATCAGGTACAGAGAATAACGTCAACAGACTACAGTCCCTCGCTTGTTATCTAGTGTTACAGCTACTGTACCCTGACAAACACACAGAGGTGTCTTAAATGTCTGAATTACAAAACGCTACAGAGAATACAATACCTATTCCTTATATTTAAGAAACCCTCAGGGCCAAAAATATTCTCCCATCTAATAACTAGCATTATACAATATATTTTTTTATATATAATTTTATATAAATCACTTTGATATCCAAATTTACATAGAAAAACAAACAATAATGTTAAAGCTTCGAAAAACAGCAAAGATTTGCAGAGTTTTTCCGCTTAGAAAAATAAAATGTATTGAAGAATCTTAGTGCAATGAAGACTTTAAATTAGTTCAGTGTAGTGACAGTAGTGTCAGTGTAGTAACAGTATTGTCAGTGTTGGCAGGGAGACAAAAACTTCTTCAACAATCACCGAGTGAACAAGAGTCTATATAGGAAGTAATGCCAAGGGAAGGTACACAGACAGTATCACCAGGCACTCCTAGTCTAAACTTTGTACATAAAATATTGAGGACTGCATCTGTGGTACTCGGTGGTGACAACTATGTCACTATGTGATGACACTTGTGCCACTCTAGGCTTGCATGCAACATGGCAGCCACATGTGCATCCCTGGTCTACAACAACATACAGTCATACCTCGGTTAACGATGATGTCAGTTAACGATAATTTCGGTTAACGATATTTTTGACGTAAAAAAAATGATTGCGGTTAACGATGTTTGCTTCGGTTAACGACATTCGTACCAGACGTGTCCGCGTGGCGCCCAGCTGAGCGCGCACTCCAGGGAGCGTCAGTGTGCTATTGTTTACAAGCGAGAGCGACCACCACCCACTCCACCCACGCATTCATACCAGTATATTGTCATTATTCCACTGTTTTTAGTGCTTGCAACTGCTAAATAAGCTACCATGGGTCCAAGGAAAGCTCCTAGTGGTAAGCCTGTGGCAAAGAGGAATAGAAATACGATAGAACTGAAGAAGGAGATAATAGAAAAATATGAAAGTGGAGTGCGTATCACTGAGCTGGCCAGGCTGTATGGTAAAGCCTATTCTACCATCACTACCATTGTGACCTAGGAAAATACACGTAAAATCAAGGAAGCTGTTGTTGCGAAAGGTTCATCTGTGATCACAAAACAGAGATCACAAGTGCTGGAAGATGTGGAAAGGTTGTTGTTGGTGTAGATCAACGAGAAACAGTTAGCAGCAGATAGTGTTTGGAGGCAATAATATGTGAAAAGCAAGGCAGTTGCATGATGATCTCGTTAAGAAAATGCCTGCACGAGTGCTGAAGTGAGCGAATTTAAAGCCAGCAGAGGCTGGTTTCACAAATTTAAGAATCGAAGTGGCATACATAGTGTTGTGAGGCATGGTGAGGCAGCCAGTTCTGACAAAAGTGCGGCTGAAAATATGTGCCTGAATTCCAGGAGTACATAGAGGCTGAACAATTCCTCCCCCAACAAGTGTTTAATTGTGATGAAACAGGCCTGTTTTGGAAGAAAATGCCCAACAGGACCTTCTTTACTCAGGAGGAAAAGGCACAGCCAGGACATAAGCCTATGAAAGACAGGCTAACTTTGATGCTTTGTGCTAATGCCAGTGGTGATTGCAAAGTGAAGCCTTTACTGGTGTATCTTTTGAAAATCCCGAGTGTTTGGCAGATGCGGTATCACCAAGTCTAACTTGTGTGTGATGTTGAAGTCTAACAAAAAGGCATGGGTCACAAAGGACATTTTCTTAGAGTGGTTCAATGGCGTGTTTGGCCCCAGTGTGAAGAAATATCTATTGGACAATAATTTGCCACTTAAGTGCCTCCTGATAATGGACAATGCTCCTTGTCATCCTCCAAACTTGGTAGAGAAAATTGTGGAGGAGTTTAAATTCATCAAAGTGAAGTTCTTGCCCCTAATACCACTCCTCTCCTCCAGCCCATGGACCACCAGGTCATTGCAAACTTTAAAAACTCTACACCAAAGCAATGTTTCAAAAGTACTTTGATGTGACCACAGACATGAATATAACCCTAAGAGACTTTTGGAAAAACCATTTCCATATCCTGCATTGTGTAAACCTTATAGGTAAGGCTTGGGAGGGAGTGACTACCAGGACTTTGAACTCTGCCTGGAGAAAATTGTGGCCAGACTGTGTCCTATTGAGGGATTTTGAAGGTTTTGGGGATGAGCCTCAGAACCCTGAGCATGAGCCTGAGCTTGAGCCTCTTGTGGAAGAAATTGTGGAATTGGGCAAGTCTATGGGGTTAGAGGTGAGTGGTGAGGATGTGGAACAGTTGGTGGAGGAGCACAAGGAAGAGCTAACCACTGAAGATCTGCAAGAGCTTCAACAGCAACTGCAACAAGAGTCCAGAGGTCAGGACAATGGTTCAGAGGAGGAGGAGGTGGAACCGAGATGGAAGAAGGTGCCTTCTTCAAGGATTAGGGAGATCTGTGCCAAATGGAGTGATGTGCAAGGCTTTATGGATGAATATCACCCTAACCATGCTGCTGCAGGCCGTGCTGGCAACCTATACAATGACACAGTGGTGTGTCATTTCAGGGATGTGTTAAATAATTGCCAGACACAGAGCTCCCTGGACAGATTTATTGTTAGAAAGAGGTCCAGTGACTCTCAAGCTGGTCCTAGTGGCATTCAAAGAAAAAGGGAAGTAACCCCAGAAAAGAACTTGGTACCTGCAGTGTTAATGGAAGGGGATTTCCCTTCCAAACACTAGCATACTACTCCACCTTCTCCCCTCCTCCCGTCCTCCATACATCAACAACTCTTCAATAAATGTAAGTGACATGTTATTGTACAATATTTACATGTGTATTTATTTATTGTTCATTAAATTGTGTATTATTTAATGTCAAAAAGTTCTAAAAAATATTTTATTTAACTACTTTTTGAAAGTCTTGGACGGATTAATTTTATTTCCATTAATTCTTATGGGGAAAATTGATTCGGTTAACGATTGTTTCGGTTAAAGATATGCCCTCTCTGACGGATTAATATCGTTAACCGAGGTATGACTGTATAATGTACTCAACGGAGTGCAAAAAAATCAGCAACATTAATCACATCTGCATTACATTGTTAAATATATCACAGGAATAGTGATTTGTGCCTTGTTAAGGTATTGAACATGTACCACGCAATGAGTCCATAATGAACCCCAGGTTCACCTCTTGAGAATGGCATAATACAACATCCTGAAATTACCACAAGGGAAACAAAAAGTGAGATCACGAAAGAGGCAGGGCACAAAACACAAGAATGACTTGTCAGCTACGAATATTGTTGATCTAGGCAGCGTACAAATGTTTCATAAAACACTATATTTATAAATGAAGTGAAAAGATGACACAACATAATTTAAAGAGCTCAAAAAACAATGTTAGCAAATAAAGAGAGTTTACACTTCTATAGATGGGGCTAGGAGGTATGATTCGACCCCTGCTATCACAAACAGTTGAGCAACCTTTAATTTGCCGAGACCAATGCCTTGCGTCACTCTTGTGTATTTTCCGTCACGGGAATCTCGTTTGACAATTCCCGTGTAAGTGTGTGTACATCAGGAGGAACCACAGCTGGAGCCCAAAACACTAGTCGTCCCCCAGTTGCTCCTCGAAGCCGTCTGATTCGGTGATGAGGGCTCGTTCCAGGATGACTCGTCCTTCCTTGTACCTGAAAATACCATTTCATTTGTTGCTGGATGATTGATGGGATGATAAAACAACATACATGATAAACAACGAAGATGAGTGCACATAATATTGAAAAATTACAAGCATAGAATAATAAACAACAAATGAACGTTTATTTTTAAAAAACATACAATTTTGTTGCAAAGATTGACTTATACTGGTTGTTTAAAACATTGAAAAGTCCAGAGATGTGCAAAACATTTTGGCCAAAAACTAGAAGTTAAACTATTCAGGTTTGATAAACCTAAATTGTCTGAGGATAAAACTACCAAAGAAAATGGTTATTCATAGTGACAAAACTCTGGCTATTACAACATTAATGTTAACATGAAGGTCCGAAACACTAAACAATACTGTTTAGTGTTACTAAAACTTTATGGGGAAGAAATATAATTGAAAAATTAAGTGCATGAGTATCAATGTTGGTTGTAATCTGGCTACGAACATTGAATAGATATACAGTGGTCCCTCGGTTTTCATGCATCTCCAAACACGAACATTTATGTAAGTGTATTTTCGTAAGTGCTGTTGCAAGTGTATTTTGGGGGTCTGAAATAGACTAACCTACATGACATTATTTCTTAAGGAAGTAATTCGTTCGTAATGGCACTTGAGCAGCATTCTGGACGAATTTTGGCGAACCGAGGACCACTGTGCTGGACATTTATATTCCAACAATACAGTGGACCCCGGTTTTCGTAATT
>WNWK01018746.1:0-39263 GCA_009830355.1 Cherax destructor | reverse complement strand
CCCAGCCCCAGGAAAGCAAACCCTCTGTCTCCTACTCCTATCTTTCAAGCAGAAGGCCCTATCCATATATCTAACTTGGCTATCCCCAACAACAACAATGTTTTACCTTCCTTGGTCCCGTTCGTCGTGACGTTCCCAGTAGTCGACTCACATTCGTCTGGTAGCACAGAAAAGGAGTTCGAAGTTTCCACAGCAGTCTCTTTCTTCTTTGTCGTTACTACCTCTCCATTCGTCTTCTTGATCTTCAACTTCGTCCCATGCTGTCCGATCACTGACCAGGTTCCTTCTTGACCTGAGGACTCACAACAGGAGGACTACTACGAATCCTCTTGTTTCCTCCGTCAATCGCCGTATCTCAAGCTTCTACCCTCAATTCCTCCTTAAGCTGCTGGTAAAGTTGCTCAATAGGGGGCATCCTGGTTCAGTCCACAGGTTCTCTGAACCATTCATTCACATATAATTTCCATTTCTAAACAAGTTTCCAACATTTTTTCTAAGACCTCATTCCGAGTATCCACCTCCACATCCACCACCATTAAGGACATTACCAGTAACAGACAGGAAAAGCTTCAATCCACGGCAGGGGTATACACAATCCCTAGTAATGGCTGCAGCAAATTATACGTTGGCGAAACATCCAGAGACCTACAAACACGCATTTCAGAACACCAGTACTGCATGCATTAATGTGTTCATTGATGCGTGCAGAAACGATAACCTGAACAACGTCTGCGTACAACACCGAAATTCCAACAATCATCTCATGAAATTCAAAGACGCCCGACTAGTAATCAAAGAAACTAATTTCCGTAGACGCAAATGCCTTGAATCAGCACTTATCTCTGTTTCTAACACAATTAAACAAAACAAAGGCAGCTTCACCATCTCTGAAGTCTTAGCAAGAATCCTCCTGAAAACAGTTAACCCTACCATCACATAGTCTCTCCTGCTAATTCAGCACATCGTAGATGTGGAACACTCCTACAGGCCTTCTATATTTCAACCTCCAGCAGAAATATTTGTCTAACCCATTGTTATACTACCCAAGTATTTGTTTTATTACCTTTTACTCATGTGCATATTGATTGTTCTACCTTATTGTATTACTACTACTAATACTAATATCACTACTACTACCACCACTAGTATTTCACCTCACTTTAAGAGTATATATAAGCCCACTGTGTCCATGTAATGCTTGTAACGGCTTGAGAAAGCTCCTGGAGAGCGAAACGTTGCCACAATAAAATGTCCTTTTACCTAACATATTGTCGGTAATTCTACCAATATTATTACAGTCAGATAAGTAGTTACGTGAACTGAGCACCAGCAAATGCACTGTTATGAATATTAGAGAAGGGCAGAAAGACAAAACACAAAGAGAAAGACCAGCAGCATAGTACCAAGAATATCTCTGGAGGTGCACGTCAACTGAATACCATTTGTAGCCAATACTCGCCAGGCAAATTAAAGAGTAGCCTTCGGGAATATCAACAAATACATTCAAGACTCTTTGTGGAACATATGTCAAGCTCATATTGGAGTACACAGCACTAACAAGGGAGTACGAGAATAGGGATAATACGGTAAAAGTTCCTGATTTTCGTTCTGCCGACTATACTGGACTTAGAGAACACCTGTCTAATCTCGACTGGGGTAATCTAGCTAACGATTACGATGGGATCTGCGTTTATGATTTTTTTCTTAATAATGTACAACGTGCACAGAGTATATTTATTCCCCAGAGAGAATTTAGGTCAAATAATAATGATCCCAAATTGTTAAATTAGACACATATGCAACACTTGGGTATCTTTATTGAGGAAACGTTTCGCCACACAGTGGCTTCATCAGTCCAATACAAAGAAGAAAGTAGTAATAAAAGGAGGAGTTTGAGGTAATCAGTCCCTCGGCCTGGAGTCGATGTGTTCAGTCCATCAATCTTGAAGTAAATACAACATAAGGCAAATAAAAGTTGCTTATATACTGTAGACAGGTGAGATGAAGCAGGAGGAGGCGGGGTCATAGTGGTATCATCCACTAGTCGAAGTAAGTCCTTGTCCAAAGGTTTGGACAAATGTTGAAGAATCCTTTTGTATCAAGATCCCAAGAAGTTGCTGTGTCAGACAGGATGTAGATGAATGGTTCAGAGAACCGACAGTTGTTAAATTAGACACATATGCAACACTTGGGTATCTTTATTGAGAAACTTTTGCCACACAGTGGCTTCATCAGTCCAATACAAAGAAGAAAGTAGTAATAAGGAGGAGTTTGAGGTAACAGTCCTCGGCCTGGAGTCGATGTGTTCAGTCCATCAATCTTGAAGTAAATACAACATAAGGCAAATAAAGTTGCTTATATACTGTAGACAGGTGAGATGAAGCAGGAGGAGGCGGGGTCATGTGTATCATCCACTAGTCGAAGTAAGTCCTTGTCAAGGTTTGGACAAATGTTGAAGAATCCTTTTGTATCAAGATCCCAAGAAGTTGCTGTGTCAGACAGGATGTAGATGAATGGTTCAGAGAACCGACAAGTTGTTAAATTAGACACATATGCAACACTTGGGTATCTACATCCTGTCTGACACAGCAACTTCTTGGGATCTTGATACAAAAGGATTCTTCAACATTTGTCCAAACCTTTGGACAAGGACTTACTCGACTAGTGGATGACCACTATGACCGCCCCTCCTCCTGCTTCATCTCACCTGTCTACAGTAATGCAACTTTTTGCCTCATGTTGTATTTCTTCAAGATTGATGGACTGACACATGACTCCAGGCCGAGGACTGATTACCTCAAACTCCTCCTTTTATTACTACTTTCTTTTGTATTGGACTGATGAAGCCACTGTGTGGCGAAACGTTTCCTCAATAAAGATACCCAAGTGTTGCATATGTGTCTAATTTAACAACTTGTCGGTTCTCTGAACCATTCATCTACAATGATCCCAAATGGATTAACAGGAGGCTAAAACATCTATTAGGGGAGAAAAGAGGAATTTATAGGCGCATCAAAAGAGGAGATGTTAACCTTATTGACCAATATGTTCAGTTGAAAAGAGAAGTAAAAAAAGGGATTAGAAAGGCTAAACGTGACTATGAGTTTAAGGTTGCTAATGAATCAAAGACTAATCCAAAAGGGTTCTTTCAAGTGTATAGGACGAAGGTGAGGGAAAAGGTAGGACCTCTGAAAATTGGGAATGGACAGCTGACGGATAACGAACTGGAAATGTGTTCTCTATTTAATGACTATTTTTGTCAGTCTTTACACAAGAAGACGTAAATGAGATTCCAGAAATTAACAATTATTCAGTTCCTGAAGAATTCAAGTTAACTAATATTACTGTCACGAGGGACATGGTTATCAAACAGATAGATAAACTGAAGCAAAATAAGTCACCTGGACCCGACGAGTTGTTTTCCAGGGTACTTAAAGAATGCAAGATGGAACTTAGTCAGCCATTAACGAATGTGTTTAATACGTCCATCCTAACTGGTATTGCCAGAGATGTGGAAGATAGCTAATGTAGTTCCTATATTCAAATCAGGGGATAAGTCAATTCCATCAAATTACCGTCCAATAAGCCTCACATCTATAGTAGGCAAATTATTAGAATCAATTATAGCTGATATTATTAGAAGTCACCTTGAAGAACATAATTTGATTAATGAATCTCAGCATGGGTTCACGAGGGTCGTTCCTGCCTAACAAATTTACTGACGTTTTTCAATAAAACATTTGAGGCAGTAGACAGTGATAAAGAATATGATATAGTTTACTTGGATTTCAGTAAGGCCTTCGATAGAGTACCTCACAAGAGACTCTTAAGAAAGGTGGCAGCTCATGGTATAGGAGGTAAAGTTCTAGCATGGATAGAGGCATGGCTTACCAATAGAAAGCAGAGAGTTTCCATTAATGGGGTCAAATCTGAATGGGGATTAGTCACTAGTGGCGTTCCACAAGGATCAGTTTTAGGCCCATTGTTGTTCATAATTTACATAAATGACCTCGATGAAGGAATTGCAAGTGACATGAGTAAATTTGCTGATGATACAAAAATAGGCCGTATGATTCATTCTGAGGAGGATACCAGTGAACTCCAGGAGGATTTGGACAAATTAATGTCTTGGTCTGAAAAGTGGCAGATGAAGTTCAATGTGGACAAGTGTAAGGTACTAGTCCTTGGTAATGAAAATATCCCTCGAATTTATAAACTAGGTGAAGTAGAGCTTGATCATACAGAATGTGAAAAAGACTTGGGAGTCATGGTAAGCAGGAATTTAAAGCCAAGACAACAGTGCCTAAGTGTGCGCAATAAGGCTAACAGATTACTAGGATTTATTTCAAGAAGTATAAGCAACAGAAGTCCAAAAGTTATTTTACAGCTCTATACATCACTAGTGACACCTCATTTGGATTATGCAGCTCAGTTTTGGTCTCCTTACTACAGGATGGATATAGATTCATTGGAGAACATACAAAGAAGAATGACTAAAATGATTTACAGTATAAGAAATCTCCCATGAAGATAGACTTAGAGCGTTGAATCTCCACTCTCTGGAGAGACGTAGAATGAGGAGATATCATCGAGGTGTATAAGTGGATGATGGGCATAAACAAAGGAGATATTAATAAAATACTGAGGATATCGAACCAAGTAATAACCAGAAATAACGGATTTAAATTGGATAAATTTAGATTTAGAAAGGACATAGGCAAGTACTGGTTTTCGAACAGAGTTGTAGATGCGTGGAACAATCTTCCGAGTAGGGTGATAGAGGCTGGGACCTTGGGTGGATTTAAAAAGAGATTGGACAAATATATGAGTGGGAGGGGCTGGGTTTGATTGGTGTCGTGAGTACGGGAATAAATTCTTAGGTAGTGGTGGTTTTTATATGGACCTGCCTTGTATGGGCCAGTAGGCCTTCTGCAGTGTTCCTCCTTTCTTATGTTCTTATGTTCTTAAATAACTGAAGAACATAGAGAGGTATGCAATAAGACTCTTCCCATAGTGAGGAGAGGCTAAAGGACATTATACTAAAGCTGAACTAGGGGACACATGATAGCAGCATACAAAATACTAGGGAGAATTTATAAACTAGAGAGAGATTGACTAAGTGACAAGAAAGAGGTAAATGGAGGGCATAATTGAGAGTTAAAGTCGAAGATGAGTCAGGGAGATGTCAGGGCGGACCCTTACCATCTCAGTGTGGTCAAGATTTGGTGGAGGAAACCCCATATATAGTTTTAGGAGCATGTACGGCAGGGCCCAAAAGGCTTGGGTGAGATCATCTGGCAATAGTAATTGGGAGGCATGGTCATATATATGTAAGTACAGTGCACACTGTACTTACATGAAATTGTTGTCCATATAGTGAGTCTCACACAGCAGCAACAGCAGCAGCAGCAACAGCAGCAACAGCAGCAGCAGCAGCAGCAGCAGCAGCAGCAGCAACAGCAGCAGCAGCAGCAGCAACAGCAGCAGCAGCACAGAGTGCGTGAATTCAACACACCAGCTTCCGAAGTTCATTGTACAGCATGATAATTTTGTCAATATTGACAATGTTGCTGAAAGAACAGGACGCAACAATTTGCCATGTTTTCTACTAACACTTCGTCTGGTTATCCATGATTATATTCTGGAATAAGAGAAAATAATTTAAGACATTGTGAGTCACTTCAGTCACTCTCATCTAATCCATAGTAAACTAGAGCCTCATCAGAAGCAAAATGAAATAACAAATTATAAGCTCATTCAGAATGTGTAAACAAATTGCAATATATTGCTTAGATAACATACACCTATCATCATTTAAATTAAATAAAATAACATTGCCAAGTTCTTTCTTTTTTGAAAATATTTTACAAAACAAATATGCATTTTAACGAAAGAAATTTTCTTGTCTCCAAAAATACTGCCTCAGGAACAATATTTTAAGCATTTCATGAACAAAACTTTGTGTGATCTAAGATTTTCAGGCTTGGAAAACACACTATCAGCCTTCAAAGTGCCAATGTTAATGAGGCATGTGCCACATTAACTCCAACAAGGGTGACGTGATTGTATCTACCGGGCTATATTACCAGGCACTAGTATTAAGCAAAATCTTTTTCTCTCTCTCCCTTCTTTCATTTATGCCTCTTTAGCTATTTCCTCCCTCTCACACTCCACTTTATCTGTTTCATCCTCCCTTCGTCCATTTTTCAGTTACAGAAAAATAACAGCCAAATAATTAATAAACTCTGGGGAGATAGAACAGTTAGACCGGGAGTGGCCAAACTTTTTCATTCCATGCTCCAATTTTTTCACTCTCTAGTTCAGATGCTCCATACGACACTTGTACCTCCATTCAATTCTTGAAAAATATGTTAATATGAACATATTTATCATTCTTACATAAAATTATTTAAAATAAAGACAAGATAAACATTATTTACTTCAATGAGAGTTTTGAGTCCGTTTTGCTTACACTAAACTTGTAATGTTTGGAATTAAATTAGTTACTGAGACCAGAAGAGAATTCTTCAAATTTGAATCAGTCAGTCGCGACCTCAGTTTATTTTTAATAAATTTCATGAATGAAAATGCTAGTTCACTTCTGTATGTTGTTCTAAAACGACACATATAACTCCGGGCAAATTTACTTTGTTCTGGAAAAAAGTTCACAGACTAATGATCGTCAATAATTAATTATGTCAGTAACATTTTCGACTGAGGAAGCTCATCAAATTTCATTTTCAATAATGAATTTGTTTTCAAATTATAGAGTTCATTTGTATGTGAATAGGCATCTTCTGGGTGTTTTGTTCACTAAGTAAAAATGGGTTTATAAATGAGCACATGCAGTCGTCCTCTTTAACAAAAATCACTAATCAACTTTTAAATGACTTGCAATATTATGATTTTTTCAGTATTTTCAGTAAAACTGCTATTATCTTCAGCACATTCACTCTGTTTTTTTTTAAATGTGGAAACTGTTTCAAATCCTAAATGAGTGGTAAACAGTTTTAGCTTCATCTTCAATGCACTCATATCATTTACTAAGCTTGTTCTTAAGAACATAAAAAAGGAACACTGTAGCAGTCTACTGGCCCATGCGAGGCATGTAATTCACTCACTAGCTTGAGCCAATGACTTAAGGCAGCTAGGTCAGGTCCCATTCCTAAGGAAGGAGCACGACATCAGACCTAGTGGCACAAGCTGGTCAGGTCCAACTCACACCCACCCACACCTATTCATGTATTTATCTAACTATTTTTAAAACTAAACAACGTCTTAGCTTCTATGACGGTACTCGGGAGTTTGTTCCACTCATCCACAACTCTATTACCAAACCAGTGCTTTCCTATATCCTTCCTGAATCTGAATTTTTCCAACTTAAAACCATTGCTGCGAGTCCTGTCTAGGATAGATATTTTTAGCACGCTATTTACATCCCCTTTATTCATTCCTGTTTTCCATTTATACACCTCAATCATATCCCCCCTCCCCCTAAATCTACGTCTTTCTAGAGAGTGCAGATTTAGAGCCCTCAGTCTATCATCATAGGGAAGATTTCTGATACATGGGATCAACTTTGTCATCCTCCTTTGTACGTTTTCCAATGCATTAATATCCATTATGTAATACGGTGACCGGAACTGTGCAGCATAATCTAAATGAGGCATAACCAGAGATATATAGAGTTGAAGAACAACCTGAGGACTTCTATTATTTTATACTTCTTGATATGAAGCCAAGGATTCTGTTAGCTTTATTGCGAACACTTATGCACTGTTGCCTTGGTTTCAGATCAATGCTAACCAGAACTCCTAAATCCTTTTCGCAATCAGTAATATTAAGATATACATTATTTAATTTATATGTGGCATGGTTATTGTCCTGTCCAACATTTAGAACTTTGCATTTGTCTATATAAAACTGCATCTGAAACTTCTCCGACCACTGCATCAGTCTATTCAAATCATCCTGGGGTGCTCTAATGTCCTCATTAGAATGAATTGGACGGCCTGTTTTGGTGTCATCAGCAAATTTGCTTATATCGCTATTTATTCCCTCATTTATGTCGTTTATGTAAATTGTGAACAACAAGGGGCCCAACACTGATCCCTGTGGAACACCGCCTGTGACGTGCCCCCATTCTGATTTCTCCCTATTTATGCAAACTCTCTGCTGCCTATTTGTCAACCATGCCTCTACCCAGGAATTTTTTTTTCCTCCTATTCCGCGTGCCATAAGTTTCCTCAATAGCCTCTGATGTGGGACTCTATCGAAAGCCTTACTGAAGTCCATATACATAATATCATATTCAATACCATGATCTACCTCCTCAAATACCTTAGTGAAAAACGTTAGTAAATTCGTAGGACAGGAACGCCCTTTTGTAAATTCGTGCTGAGATTCATTAATAAATTTATTCCTTTCAAGATGGCTTCAAATTGCCTCTGCAATTATTGTTTCCATAAATTTTCCCACTATGGAGGTAAGGCTTATTGGTCTATAGTTCGAAGCTAAGGACCTGTCACCTGCCTTGTAAATAGGTATTACATTAGTCATTTTCCACTTGTCTGGCACTATGCCAGTTTGTATTGATATATTGAAAAGATTAGCCTAGGGTATGCTTAGTTCCTCTTTACATTCCTTTAAAACCCATGCAAACAGTTCATCAGGGCCTGGGGATTTGTTAGATTATAATTTCTCTATTTGTCTGAGGACCATGTCACTAGTTACCCCAATCGAGCATAGTTTATTATCTTCCTCTTCTACATAATTTATTATTTCTGGAATTCCGCTAGTATCTTCCTGAGTGAAAACTGAGAGGAATTAAGTATTGAAAATTTCACACATATCCTTATCACTGTCAGTGATCTGATCTGAGTTACTCTGAAGTGGCCCTATCTTGTCCCTAATCTTACTTCTGTATACCTGGGTTAGTCTTCGAATCCCTTGCGACTTTAGCCTCATAATCCCTTTTTGCTTTTCTTATTCCTTTTTATTTCTCTCTTTAATTAAATATATTGATTTCTTAACTGCTCTTTCCTCTTTTGATACGCCTATACGTGCCTCTCTTTTGACCAATGAGATGTTTTAATCTATTGTTTATCCATTTAGGATCGTTTTTGTTAGATCTAATTTCGCAACTCGGAACAAAAGTTGTCTGGGCAACTAGCACAATGCTCTGAAACGCATCATATTGGCAACCAGCCCTACCTACCTGACCCATAGTTAGGTCATCCCAATTTAGCCCACCCAGGTAATATCTCAGCCCCTTGAAGTCAGTCAAGCGGAAATCTGGTAATTTCATGATATATTGAAACTAAGTGATTTGTGATCGCTTTCCCCAAGCTCATAATTAATCTCAAGATTATTAATTAATGATTCTTTGTTGGCAAGAACAAAGTCAAGCAGGTTGTTTCCTCTAGTTGGTTCTGTCACAAACTGTTTTAAAAAGCAATCCTGAACCCTATCAAGAAAGTCGCTTGACTCAAGATTTCTTGTCACATTATTCCAATCAATTTTTCTAAAGTTAAAATCCCCTATTATTATAACATTTTCATATCTAGATGCCTTATGAATGTCGTCCCATAGCAACCTACCACACTTCCTATCAAGGTTTGGGGGCCTATAAATCACACCCAAAATTATTTTTTCACTACCTTCAAGAAACTGTAGCCAAACAGATTCTGTGTCCGTTGTTTCTAATTTTACTTCTTGTCTAACACAACAATTTAAATTATCTCTGACATACATCGCCACTCCACCACCCTTCTTGTTGACCCTATCAGTGTGGAATAGTTATAACCCAATATGTTGCATTCAGAAGGCATTTCCATATCTTTCAAGTTGAACCAGGTCTCTGTTATAGCAATAATATCTATATTACCTGCCCTTGCAAATAATCTTAACTCATCTATTTTATTTCTTAGACTTCTACTATTTGTATAATAAACCTTCAGGGAGCTAGTCACTCGTTGCCCTCTATTATCTGTCTTTGTTTGTTGAGCAATTGCTCAACTTTATTTTGAATATTGTCTTTCAAACATATCCCTGGGGTGTCCTGGTAATATCTGCTGTTTTCAACCCTAAATCTGCAGCCTGATTGTTTCCCACAAACACCCATACCTCTATAATTTATCAGTTTAAAGTCCTAGACAAGTCTCCAATGACCCCCGCAATCGAATCGGCTAATGCAACCACTCCAGCCCCAGAGAGATGATCGCCATCCCTTGCATACATATCACGTTTGCCATAGAATTTGTCCCAGTTATCAATGAATGGAATTGCAAGCTCCTTGCAGTACCTTCTAGGCAGCAATTTATACCAATTGCCCTAGACATCCATTCATTGCCCACTCCCTTTCTAGGCAAGATGCTACATATGATTGGGATCCTCCCTTAGACCTAACTACTTCTATGGCTGACCTGTACTTTTCCAGCAGTTCCTGTCTCCTGCCCTGCCTGCAGTTTCAAATATAGATCATTGAGATGGCTGGTAACAGATGGCGGTGTGGTGTTCACTGCAGTTTGTTCCTAGTCTTACTTACTGAATATTTTTTTAAGTAAAAACAGATTAATGTGAAAGATGACATTCGCTAAAAGATGTTCACGAAGTAATGCAATCACTAAAAATGATTGCTGAGTTTTAGATTTATTCTCAGTAGAACTCATTTCTGGCTATAAGCTACTTGAATTTCTGATATAATTCTTTTCTACAAATCGGTGATTAGTTAATATTTTTTTGTATGAGAAGGTTTGCCTTTTTATTATTTTCACTAGAGTGAAATGCACCACTTTTGGCGCATTGCACCATAGGTTGGCCATCCCTGAGTTAGCAACTGATGGCTGGGGAATGGGGGGTTCGGAGGTAGGGTGGTGGGGGTTCTATCCCAGAAGTGTCCACTACCTGCGCCATTTTTAAACTATTCTTCCGCAAGTCAAGTATCACCTTTGGTTGATATACTCCTTATTCTTGTAATTATATGGCGGTTATTTTATAGTGATATGCTTATTATTTAGTTGGTAAATATATTTAGTTTTTTATGTACTTTTAGAGGTGTAGCTTAAAACTTGTAGTCCTTTAAACATGTGACAGAGGCAACAGAAGCAGTAGCGGCATAATGAAGCAGAAATGGAGTCGGCATAATTACGAGCTTGAAAGTTAGAGGAGCATTAGGAGAAGCAACAAGAGGTATGCAACTAATTTGACATTTTATTGTGGCAAAGTTTCGCTCTCCAGGAGCTTTATCAAGCCCTTACAAACAATTCAAGGACACCGAGGGGTTTATATAGGTACAGAGTGAGGTGTAAAGTATACAATCGTTGTAGATATTAGTACTTGTGGCACTAGCAGTAGGTGTGTTTGTGGTAGTAGTAGTCGCAGTAGTAGTAGTAGTCGCAGTAGTAGTAGTGGTGGTGGCAGCGGCGGAGTTTATTGCTTTGAGGAGAATTCTTGCTTATACTTCAGAGATGAAGCTGAATTTATTCTGTAAAATTGTGTTAAAAATAGCTGTTAATGATGATTCAAGGAATTTACGTTTACGGAATTTGTGTTCTTTAATTTGGTCTTATTATCTTGACTGAAATAGGAATGTGTGTGAGTTACTAAGATACTAAGACCAAAAGAGGCATTATCACTGGATTTTTTCTAAGAGCACTCCGAAAATAGAGGCTGCGAGATTTCTTTCAAAACTATAAGATACTGATCAGTTTTCAATCACTAAAGAGCGTGTAACTATTTGAAATGCAAAATGAGGCAATCTTCCGAAACTTTAAAATGAAAGCTGAAGGCAGAAGATGCAACACGCACGTGTATAAATTTACAAGTAAATAGAATTACAACAAAATGGAAGAATCTATCCGGTGATCTTTCTAAGTGCAATGACAATACGATAATTTAATGACCAGCAGTACTAACTGTTAAGGAATTTATTCTGCAGCTAGATTTGGTGCTGAGGCAATACACTTCAGGATGATTACCTGGAGTTTACCTGGAGAGAATTCCAGGGGTCAACGCCCTTGCTGCCCGGTCTGTGACCAGGCCTCATGTTGGACCAGAGCCTGATCAACCAGGCTGTTACTGCTGGCCGCACGCAGTCCAACGTACGAACCACAGCCCGGTTGGTCAGGTACCGACTTAAGGTGCCTGTCCAGTGCCTGCTTGAAGATAGCCAGGGGTTTGTTGTAATCCCCCTGATGTATGCCTGGAGGTAGTTGAACAATCTTGGGCCCCTGACACTTATTGTGTTGTCCCTCAACGTGCTAGTGGCACCCCTGCTCTTCATTGGGGGGATGTTACATCGCCTGCCGAGTCTTTTGCTTTCCTAGGGAGTAATTTTTGTGTGCAAGTTTGGTACTAATCCCTCGAGAATTTTCCATGAGTATATAATAATGTATCTCTCCCGCCTGCGTTCTAGAGAGTACAGGTTTAGGAACTTCAAGTGATTAGCTGAACTAATGGTAGAAGTTAGGTATGAGTGGTGGTTGTGGTAGTCATAGACGTTATTTACGTCCACCTACAATACAAAATCCAAAATATGAGCATTTGGATATTGAGATATCCAGATATTAAAAAAGTAGGGATATATGATAGCCAGAAGAGTGTGGATATGACCCTTTTGGATATCTGTGGGTGGCACTCCATTTTCAATCACAGATTTTATATACACAACTCCGTGGTGGCAACGATAAGAAGAATACTAATAAGTAAAAGTTGCCTTCAAACCACGTTTTCCTCCATTTATTCTCCATTTTGTGAAGAATAGAAGTAACATAAAGAAGTGAAGGATGGGGAAAGAGCTTTCTACTTTACAATCCATGCCTCAAATATATATATATATATATATATATATATATATATATATATATATATATATATATATATATATATATGGTAATTCTTAGTCTTGTCTTTTCAGCAGATAGCCTAGGTGTGGACCCGTGAGTTCTCTTGTCATCTGTTGTTCCCATGTTATAACGCGTCACCTTCACAATTCTTTCCCTGTTTTTACATCACTTTCCCTTCACCTTCACCTCTTTCTCATTACCTATGCATGGCAATTCTTTTAAACACAAAATCTCTACATCAATCATTGAATAAGTTAACCCAGAGAGGTCGTGGCTTTTAACAAATCAAATTCTCCGTAAAAACTTTGTTTTTCAGAGACTCTAAGGTTAGCACACAGAAGCAGGCGGATGTAAGAACATTAAAGCGTCGAGATCAAAAGTATTCTTGCTACTAACTTGGCGAAAGTCCTGTATTTTCACGCTGACAATAACGCAATTAAAGTTTGTGGATAAAAAGGAAATTTTATTGTTATGGACTCTGGTGATGAGCCTTCCTGACATTCAAGGATATATTACGTTAATATCCGGGCTTATCATAACTGAAATCATGGGCCATAATTCGTTAGCATCCGTTTTAATGTTATGGTAATAAGCTGATTAATATTCGGGGTTATGTTTTGTTAATATCGAGGGATATAATAGCTTGTTATTATGGATTATAATTCTTTAATTTATTTTATATTTTTTTATTTTTATTGATAATTACTGGTAATTAACCCTCATTATAATATATTATTAACTGATGTTAGGCTTGGCTAAAATAATGCGCATAAACAGAACAATCAAAACGCAATTAAGATTATAGGAAAAACTGATTCACCTTCCTTATGCCAAAAAAAAATCTAACAATGCCGGGAAGGAGGAGGATCGAGCCTCCAGCAGGTAACACAGTTTCATAAATTATTAATATCACTGCTATATTTTGTGTTATATTCAGGATATAATATGCTGTATACAGTTTAGTTTCTTATCATCTAGGTTGAAATTTATGCAATATTTCTTATGCCGTTTATTTACGTAATTGTCTGAGATATAATCTGTGTAATGTGCTGGAATATTCTTTGAGAGAATTCATAGTCATAATGTTTTTTAAATTCCTCGGGAGAGAAGAGCAATTTTAGAAAAACAAATAGGGGGGAGTGAATGAGAGCGGATTGCGTAAATCCACAGTAGGGGAGGGGAGGAGAGGGAAAGGGTGGGATTTATAGCACACATATTGACTACTGCTGCTATGTGACCGCATCGGCACCAACATCGACTCTCCAAAATATTAAATACGTATCAAAACACTGATGTACGAATCATTTTTGGGGTCTTACTTGCGTCACCTGTGCTCAGCCTTCATGAAGAAACAGTTCTCGAAAACACATTGTGTACTAACTAACTACCTCATCCTTTGCATTAACATACATTGAACATATCCATACAGCTTAAAGTAAACCTGAGATCACCAGTAGAAACGAACACCCCTGAAAGAATAACCTCACCCAGAACTTTATTGAAAACTAGCATACTGTACATGATTTTTTTCTCTCTTTCACCTAAACATATTTCAAAACTGCAGTGCAAAACGGCAGTGCCGAATGTTTTTCCCTGGAACTATACCATCCCAAACGCATTTTTAGTTCACCTTCATATTATTATTCACCAAACTGCACCAAATGAAGCAATAGTTTATGCTTTAACATCCACTATACACAATCTTATCAATGAAACAGAAATATATACTATGGCAAACAAATCCTCAACAACAACACTTCTGCTGTAGAATAAACATTGTGGACTGTTTGTTTCCATGTAAACTACCCACAGAATTTTCTGTATTCATAGCTATGTTGTAGGGAATATACCAGACTAACACCCGATTGGTTAACAATTATACAAATTGTAGGGATTCCCAAAATGCTGTAAAATACCTTAAGTATTATTCCCAAACCTTCAAGGCACTTGTATGTTCCAGCCTCAGTATCCCATATGAAGACCAGTCCAGAGGATGTGACATATCAGTTCACATGAATCGCACATGCTGCGGGAAAATACACAGTGAAGAAGTAGTTGAGAAAGTGAAGGCAATGCACAATTCCTCTCTTGCTTTACTTTTCTCAGTTCCACGTAATACATCTCTAATAACATAACTGAAGAAAAAATTGGGACAATCATCAACATATAATGAAACAATAGAAGAGAAAAAGCTGGGAATTGTGAAAACATTTAAGTCATAAAACTAGAGTAATAGCGATGATCATTGTAAATCTAGGACACTTAGCTAACAGCCGACACCTGCAGATATTAAATAGATATAAATGAAAAATGTATTAGTTGCAATGATCCATGAATAATACAGCATTTTCTGTTTCATAGTTCATGAACCATCTTCAAACACGAGCTTGCCACCTTTAAAATCCCTTCACTATTGACAACACCAGGAGGAATAATTGCAGCATTAAAGTGGTTCCTTAAAAAACCTGGGAAATATCTAAACAAATATAAATACAAAGCAGAGGCTAGATAAATCCTGAGATGAAGATCCCAGCAATAACTAAAATGAAAACAGACGTCACTGAACCAACACAAGAGTTTATTCACATTTACAACTCTTGAAGTAAACAAAAGGAGAGAAAACTCTAAGCAAACTGCACGTATCCTGAAGAAGAAGAAGAAATAAGTAAAAAGAGGAATGGACATAAATACAAACGGCTGTCGCATGAACGAGAAGAGCATATAAACCGACAAATGGTCGTAGTTGAAGAGATGACATGAACCCCAGCGAGGAGGACAAGAGGAAAATT
This sequence comes from Cherax destructor, assembly GCA_009830355.1. NCBI lineage: Eukaryota > Metazoa > Arthropoda > Malacostraca > Decapoda > Parastacidae > Cherax > Cherax destructor. The sequence goes on along the minus strand of WNWK01018746.1, from coordinate 23,629 downwards.
GTGCACAGTCACATGCCGCTGACGACCAATTCCACAATGCTCTCCGACAACCACTTCTACAATTGTTGTTAACCATTGCAGACAAATGTCTGCGACAAAACGGGAGTAAAAGAGCGAGTCTGTGTGAGAGGAAATGTGTCTAATGGAAGGGAGGGACAGTCAAAGGGTAGCGAAATGAAACGTAAAATAGAGGTCACATATTGATGACACTCAGAGCTGCCTTACAGGTATGATACCAACACACACAATGATGAAACTCTGACGTGCATAACAAGATTACCATTAGCTCCCACAATGAGGACTCACATGTACCTCATAAAATTGTTTACTTATTATACTCAAAATTTGATATCGATTTCTTTAACACTTTTTTGCAAATTTCTCAAATTTTTTTTTATTTAATTTAGGTAAGTTAAGGTTTGGTTAGATTGAGTTTCGCTTATTAACAAAAATTAGCTCATTATCACATACAACTATTAAGATTCAGGAAATCTGAAAACCGTTATTGCAATAAAATTTCGGATCGGAACAGATTCGAACCATGGCGAACTGGTCCTAAAATTACTAGCCAGTGTTTCTGGCGTAATAACAATAATCCAACTGGGTAAGTTTCTACACCACAGTGAGAGATTTGATTTACGAAGGAATCTCACACTATCATACTTGCACAAGCTCGTGCTTAAATCCCTTCATTGATAAAGGATTTGAATGTATTTGTGCTTGAGCTTGTCACTGACAGTCATTATGGCGTAACATTCGTATGTAAAAAAACCTGCGTTGTGAAGGACCTGCCTAGTATGGGCCAACAGGTCTGCTGCAGTGTTCCTCCTTTCTTATGTTATGTTCTTATGTACTAACTGTGGAGACCTTGTTAACATAGATATTCGATTCCCTCCCGTGAGTTTAATACAATTATAATAAAGTATATATACTACATAGACGAGATAATTTGGGGTGGAGGGAACAGAACAAACGGGGATCCACTTAGGGCAGTTAATCGCATGTTAACTATCACATGCGATTATCCTAGCAGCAATGAAATATTGAGGACTCATGAGTTTCAGGAGTGTCGCAAATAAATGGTCACTATAACCCACACTGATGAAACTCTACGGTACATTAGATGACTGCGACTTACGTCGACATGATTACTCCAGAATCCGCAAATAAGAATCGCCAGTACCATCACGGATGAGATTCACACGTGTCCAACATGTCTGCCACCATTAAAAGATTGATGCAACTCAAATAGCCTTATATGAATGAGGTAAACACCGGCACAGATGAATCTCTGTAGTGGCTTACATGGCTATAACCAGCACAACACACAGAAGTACATCACAAGTGTCTTGCATGACCACAGAAAATATTCACTAACGGTGACTTAAGCGAGCGAGGGCAGTTGCCCGACGTGTCATCAGAGAAGCTAAACGCACTTGTTGATGGGATTATGTGTCTACCGTCACTTCGGCTTTCTCTATGAGTGTAGTTTGAAAAAAGTACGGAAACTGAGTGGCAAGTACTCTTCAGATCCGGCTCTCGTTCTGAGGGTTGCCAGTGTCAGCGTTACAAGCCGCAATGATGTTTTCACAGATATCTGAAATCATCTTGTACGTATATTTCGGGGGCTCCATCTATGCCTATCTTTTCGTTACTACAAATTGGCCAAAGAGTTAGTGCCTTTAGAATTTTCTACCAGCATGGAAAAATCTTAAAATGTTCCTTTTACGCTTCACTTTCCACTTGCCGACTGTCGCAGCTGGGCCTGATGGAATTCTTATTCGTATGCTTATGCATTTACATCCGTCAGCCCTCGCAATCCTCTGATGTCTTTTCAATATTACTTGGTCGAAAGAGGCTCTTCCTCAGCTGTGGAAAACTGCCGTGGTTCTGCCTTTTCGTAAACCGGGTACTTCGGGGCCATGATGCCTCACACTATCGTCCCATTGCTCATACTAGTGCGATTTGTACGTTGATGAAACGTCTAGTAAATAGATTTTTGGTGTGTTATTTGGAGACACACAATAATATCTGCACTAGTCAATTAGGCTTTCAAAAGGGCCGCTCTACTATTGACAACTTACTCTGCTTAGATACCCATGTTTGTAATAATTTGCTAGTAACCACTCTGTTCTTTAATTATTTTGTTTTTATCTTGAAACGGCATATGACACTACATGGAGATAAAACATCTTGGCGAAAGCTCATTCCTTAGGTCTCCGAGGCTATCTGCATCTTTTTCTTAAATACTTCGTTTCTGAGACACATTTCTGTGTTTGGGTTAATACTTTCCTTTCCCCATATTTCTTCCAAGATGGAGGTGTCCCTCAGGAATGTGTCCTTAGCACCATTCTTTATCTAGTTGTTATAAATGATCTGGTCTTTGTTCTCTCATCTAATATTTGGTCATCACTTTATGTTAATGACGTTGCTATAGCTTGTGCATGCGTTGACTGTCACCTAGTAGCAGACTCACTGCAGAATGTTGTCAACCCTTGTTTCCCATTGGGCCACTGCTTGTAGGTTTAAACTTTCTGGTGCTAAAACGCACCAAATTACTATCACCAAAAATTCTTTAGTCTCAGATATTTCATTGTACGTGTTTTGCTCCCGTATCCCTGAACGTGTTACTGTCAGATTTCTCAGTCTTCTGTTTGATCGCCGTCTGTCCTGGAAACCTCACATTACTTCCCTGGAAGAAACTTACCATAGCCGGAAGAACCTCATTAAAACCGTCGCTCATTTTTCATTGGAAGGCTGATCGTCGAACTCTCCTTCGACTGCATTCAGCTTTAATTTTATCGAAACTACACTATGGCGAACAGATATATTCTGCGCCTCTCTTGCAACTCTTTCTAAACTTGATGCCATCCATCATCAGAGATTATGTTTATATCTAAGTGCTTTTTGTTCCTTCCCTGACGAGAACCAATATGCAGAGGCGAATGTTCCATCCTTGAACGATCGCCTTCGTTATTTTGTACTCTCTCATGGCCTTCATGATCCTTCTACAAACAGGATGGTAACACGTTATAGAGGTCGATTATTTGTTCTATGCTCTTCTTTACTACGTCCCTTTTCTCTTCTCGTTCTTGACTTCTCTTCATTTTCCTCTTTCATATGTTTATATAGTATCTAAGTTTTCTCTTTCCCTTCGGGAGGTTCCAAGAGTTCGAGTGTGTTCTTCACTACTGCAACGAGCGAGAGCTCAAACACATACATTTGCTTCTCGCTCCCTTTTTCCTAACCATTTCTGTTCTCATTCTCATCCCATTGCAGTTTACACTGATGGTTCTAAATCAGTGGATCTTAACCTAGGTTCGATCGAACCCCAGGGGTTCGGTGAGTCAGTCTCAGGGGTTCGGCGGAGGTCACACACACACACGACACACACACACACACCTGATCGCAAAGCAGGGCAAATCACACACCATTGGTGAATTATTCGCAAACCCAGCAGCGTGAAGATGGCGAATATCATGCTGGGAAAAGCTGCTGAAGATAAGTTATCCCGAATTCTTCTTTCAAATGAAACCATCAGCAGCAGAATAGACGACATGAGCGATGACTTCTTGGCTCAAGTGTTTGCAGATCTGATTTCAAGCCCAGCGAAATTCAGCATCGAACTCGGCGAGACCACCGACGTTTCCAGTCTAAGCAGCTTGTTGTATTCGTGCGCTGTGAAAGACCACGTGATCAAGGAAGTTTTTTTATTTTGTAAGCCTCTCACAGCAACAACCAAGGCAGCCGACGTGAAGAAACTTGTGGATGACTTCTTCAGAAACAATGATCTTTCGTGGAATATTGTTTCTGCAGTTTGTTCTGACGGAGCTGCAGTCAGGCTGTGACGAAACTCTGGCTTTGGAGCCCTGGTAAAAGCCGATGCACCACACATCATTGTTACGCCCTGTGTTCTGCACAGGCATGCATTGGCAACAAAAACCTTGCCTTCAAAACTGGCAGAAGTATTGAAAATAGTGGAATGTGTGAACTAAGTGCTTCAACGAGCTGTGTAATGAAATGGGCTCTAAATTCTAGGTACTTCTGTACCATTCTAACGTTCGGTGGTTATCCCGGGGAAATGTGCTGAATCGTGTTTTCGCCTTGCGTGTGGAATTAGCCCTGTTTTTTGCGACAGCACCAACACTGCCATGCAGATTGCTTCGAAAATTCTGAGTTCATTCTCATTTTGGCGTACATGGCCGATATCTTCGATGTTCTCAATCATCTCAATCGACAGATGCAGGACGGTGGAGTCATCATCATCGAAGCCGAAGAAAACCCGAAGGCTTTTCAAAAAAGCTACCGTTATGGAAACGACGAACAGAGAATGATAACTTCGCAAACTTTTCCCTGCTGGACGACTGTGTAAGTAAGATCGAAGACGAGTCTGGAATCGGTGACATTTCTGTACCCGGGGAGCTGCAGCAAGCAATTGCCATGCACTTAGATGAGCTCGCAAAGCCTCTCGACGGATACTTCCCCACCAGAGAGTCATATCCAGCATGAGTGTGACAGCCGTTCACGTTCACTGATGCGACACCAGATGTCAATGATGAATACCTCGACGAAATCATTGAACTTCATCAGAGTCAGGTTCAACAGCAACTCTTCAGAACAACAACGCTCTCATCGTTTTGGTGTCGCCTAATCGTAGCGTAGCCTCTTACTGCTAAGAAAGCCCTTGAGATACTCACGCCGTTTGTTACAACGTATCTTTGCGAGCAATCCTTTTCCAGGATGGTAGACATCAAAACGAAGAAAAGAAACAAAGTTTGTTGCGAAGATGATATGAGAGTGGCACTTGCCAAGGTGAGTGTGGCACTTGCCAAGGCGAAGCCGCGCATTTCTGAACTTGTCTCTGAAAGGAAACACTAATAGTCAAATTGATTTGCAGATTTGACTGAAATCATATTTTGAAGAAATCATATTTCATGTTTCTAATTACGAATGGTTCGGTGAATGCACGGATAAAACTTGCAGGGTTCAATACATCCAACAAGGTTAAGAACCGCTGTTCTAAATCCTCTGACGGTGTGGGATTCCCAGCAGTGTTCCCGGACAGTGTTGTGCGAGGTTGTTTATTAGACTCATTTAACATTTTCAGAGCTGAACTGTATGCAGTTCATATAGAAATTATCCGTATTGCGTCTAGACTTACCTCAACATTTTTGGTAGTCTCAGACTACTTTAGTGCTTTGCAAGCTATCATAAAATTTAATTCGCCTCATCCCCTAGTTCTTCATATACAACTTTGGTTGCGCCAAATTTTTTGCAAAAACAAAGAAATCACTTTGTGCTGAGTCCCAGGTCATACTGATGTTCAGGGCAACGAACATGAGGACTCTGCTGCGGGGTCAGCAGTATATGACCTCCCAGTAAATAATCCAACTCGGACCGAAACGTCGTCGTAAGCTCCTTTCTCCTGTTTGTGGGCTATTTGTGTGTTAGGGGTATTCCATTCTCAGACTATTTGCTGTAATCTATATCCACCTTCGCAACCGTTGGCGACATTGTTACCTGGAGTATACCTGGAAAGGGTTTCGGGGATCAACGCCCCCGCGTCCCGTCCTGGTCTGTGACCAGGAATGGTGGTGGATCAGAGCCTGATCAACCAGGCTGTTCCTTTTGGCCACAAATAAACCGATATACGAACCACACCCCGGCTGGTCAGGTACTGACTTTAGGTGCCTGTCCAGTGCCTTCTTGAAGACAGCAATGAGTCTATTGGTAATTCCCCTTATGTATGCTGGGAGGTGGTTGAACTGTCTTGGGCCCCTGACACTTACGTATTGTGGTGTCTCTTAATGTACTCGTGGCACTCCTGCTTTCCACTGGGGGGATGTTGCATTTCCTGCCGAGTCTTTCCTTTCGTAGGGAGTGATTTTCCTGTGCAAATTGGAGGCTAGTTCCTCTAGGATTTTCCACGTATATATTATCAGGTATCTTTCTCGCCTGCGTTCCAGGGAGTACAAATCAAAGGACTTCAACCATTCCTAGTAATTTATGTACTTTGTCGTACTTATACGTGCCGTGAAAGTTATCTGTACATTCTCCATGGTTGCAATTTCGCCTGCTTTGAAAGGGGCCGTTAGTGTGCAGCTATATTCCAGCCTAGAGAGAACAAGCTATTTGAAGAGAATCATCATGGGCTTGGCATCCCTAGTTTTGAACGCTCTTAATATCTATCCTTTCATTTTCCTAGCAGATGTGGAATATACATTGTTGTGATATTTGAACGTGAGACCCAATGACATTATCACTCCCAGGTCCTTCACATTAGTTTTTTGCTTTATTGTGTGATTGGAATTTGCTTTATACTCCGATACACTTTTAATTTCCTCGAGTATTCCATATCGAAATAATTTAAATTTCTCTTAATTCAACTTCATATCGTTTTCCGCGGCCCATGTAAAGCTTTGGTTGATGTCCACTTGGAGTCCTACAGTGTCATCGATGGATGACACTGTCACGCAAATTTGGGTGTTATCCATAAAGGAAAACACGGTGCTGTGGCTTATATATCTGTCTATGTCAGGTACAAGGATAAGAAAGAGAATGGGGGTGAGTAGTGTGCCTTGTGGAACAGAGCTTTTCACTGTGGTTGCCTCAGACTTTACTCTGTTTACCATTACCCTTTATGTTGAATTTTTGCTGTTATTCCTTTATCAAGTATTTTGTGTTCTATTTCACCATGGTCGCACTTGTCGAAGGCTTTCGCAAAGTCTGTGTATACTACATCTGCATTTTGTTTATTCTTCAGTGCATATAAGACCATGTCATAGTGGTCCAGTAGTTGGGACAGGCAGGAGCGACCTGCTCTAAACCCATGTTGCCCTGGGTTGTGTAACTGATGAATATCTACGTGGGTGGTGATCTTGCTACTTAGAACCCTTTCAAAGATTTTTATGATATGGGACATTAGTGCTATACGTCTGTAATTCTTTGCAATTGCTTTACTGCCACCTTTGTGAAGGGGGCTATGTCTCTTGTTTTTAGTGACTGCTTCATCTCCATAGAATGCTGAAGGTACGTGAAAGGGGCTTCTTGCAGTTTTGGATGAACACGGTGTTCCATGAGTCTGGGCCTGAGGCCGAGTGCATGGGCATGTCACTTATTGCTTTTTCAAAGTCTTGTGGTGTTAGGATAATATCAGAGATTTTTTAATTTACCAAATATTTAGTCACGGTCATAAAAAAATCGTTTACATTTTCTACTCTAACTCTGGTTAACAGCTTACTAAACTCTGAGTCATATTGGGACTTTAGTATCTCACTCAGTTCTTTTCTGTCATCTATGTAAGTCCCATCTAAGCATGGGTCCAATTCTGAATGTTGTTTTGGCCTTAGATTTGACAATACATTTTATTTGTTTTTTCCAGTTTCGTTGATGGCTTTAAGTTCTTCCTGAGTTTCTTGCCTCCTGTATGATTCCTTAAGCTTAAGTTGGATATTTGCTATTTCTCTGACGAGTGCCTCCCTTCGTATTACAGAAATACTGGCCTTTTTCAGTAGTTCTGTGAATTCTTCGTCTTCCTTTGTATAGGGAGCGTCTCTCTCTTTCTAGTTTACATTTTCTCTTCCATATTCTTAAAGGAATGTGTTTTGATAATACCTCAAGTGCCACAGAGTTGACTCTAGGGTCCATGTTGGTCTGAGTTGATTCGTAACAAATTACATTTTATCAAGACAAGTTTAGGATACTGGTCTTCTTATCATCGATGTCATGTTTGGGAGACTATGTGTTCCCGTCTTCGCATCGGGCACATGTGTCTCACTCTGGGAATCTCATGGAGAGGCACCTAGTTCCACTATGTGAAAACTGTCAGGTTCCAATTTCGGTGTGCCATATTCTCTTGGATTGCACTATTTACCAGTGAGCAAGCAGAAGTTACATCTGACGTTGTCACCTCTCTAACACTCTTACTTTATCTTCCTTCCTGCTGAGGGCCCCACCTTGGACACAGACTCCCTCTTTGACTTTTTGACACTAACGTATTTATTGCCCAAACTTTAATGGTACATTCTTTAGCACTTCTCACCGCCCTTACTAACTCTACCTCTGTTATACTCTCCTCCCTTGTTAGTCTCTGATTATTTAGTACACCATACCTGCAGTGCTGTATGACCCTTGTGGGTTTAACGCTTATTATGATTATACTAATTAAGTACACTTGTTTTTGTTACCAACACATGATGAAGAATTACAAATATGTGCAACATCTGAGTATCTTCACTGTAGACGTTTCGCCATCCAGTGTCTGTATTAATACAGATTCAAGAACATAACTGAAAGACAGTAGAACTATATACAAAAGATGAGGTAATCAGTTCCTCAATCTTGAAGCTCGTGAATATTACTTGGTCGCAAGGAGCTCTTCCTCAGCTGTGGAAAACTGCCGTGGTTCTGCCTTTTTAAACCGGGTACTTCCGGCCATGATGCCTCACACTATCGTCCCATTACTCATACTAGTGCGATTTGTAAGTTGATGAAACGTCTAGTAAACAGATGTTTGGTGTGTTATTTGGATACACAATAATCTCTCCACTAATCAATTTGGCTTTCGTATGGGCCGCTCCACTATTGACCCCTTACTCTGCTTAGATACCTATGTTTGTAATGATTTGCTAGTAACCACTTAGTTTTATTTTTTTTTTTATCTTGAAACGGCATATGACACTACATGGAAATATAAAATCTTGGCCCAAGCTCATTCCTTAGGTCTACGAGGCTATCTGACCTTTTTCCTTAAAAACTTAGTATTTGAGAGACATTTCCGTGTTTGGGTTAATAATTTCCTTTCCCTGTACTTCTTCCAAGATGGAGGTGTCCTTCAGGAATGTGTCCTTAGCACCATTCTGTTATTTAGTTGTTGAAAATGATCTGGTCTTTGTTCTCCCATCACTATGTTAATGACGTTGCTATAGCTTATGCATGCGTTGACTGTCCCTAGTATCAGACTCACTCCAGAATGTTGTCAACCCTTCTTTCCCATTGGGCTACTGCTTGTGGTTTAAACTTTCTGGTGCTAAAATGCATCAAATTACTTTCACCATTGTACGTGTATGGCTCCCGTATCCCTGAACGTGTTACTGTCAGATAATTGAACTCTAGATATAAATCCAGATTTATTCCTGTAAACCCTTTTGAGGTCTAGTTCCTAGGCTTTATGTTTATTCATATGATTTTGCGCTACCGTTCACAGGATAGACACAGGTTACACAATAAACCAGCAGTTTCAGTGGCAAAATCTAAATCCAAACAAAACTGAAAGTTCTGGACACAGCAGAGAGCTCCACACACATTTAAATTACGTACAAAACATTTCACACAAAAGAGTGTCCTGTATTCAGCAGTAAGTTCCTCACACAACAGTGTTCCACACAGTGTTCCACACAGTGTTCCATGACTCAAAGGTATTTTCCATACACTTAACAATCAATAGTATAACAAATAACAAAAAAGGCACAATACCGTGACTGGAACAATACACACACAACCCGCACATATAAAAGGGAGGAGCTTACGACGACGTTTCGGCCCGACTTGGACCATTTACAAAGTCACACTAACACACAGAATGAATGAATGAATAAATACAGGCAAGATCCCAATGGGATGAGCGGAGAAGACGGTACAGACGAAGAATAGTGCTGGAGAGGAGTCTTCTTAGTCGTAGAAATAGAGCCAGGGCTTAACCCAGCAGCTAAGGCGATCGTGGGGCAGACTTGAGAACAGGAATAGCAGGCTTTCCTGTTGGTGAGACTTCTTAGTGATTTGTGATAGTGGAGTCGTCGTCTGCATTCTTGATGTAGTTGAATGTTGATGTGGGGATCAATTTTATATACGTTCGTTTGTAGTTAATACGAGAGTCTTTTACTATCTGGTCTAAGATTTCGATGAGTTCAGAAACAGATGCGTAGGGGTAACCTTTGTTGGTGAACTTAACGTCCCCTTGACGTATATACGAACTCAAGGTGGCTGGATTTACATCAATGGTAAAGTTCCTGTTGTGTGCATAGTAGACGATGTTTTTCCATTTGAGGTGCGGCTGGTTGTGTCTTGTACTAAATCGTAGTGTGAAGCAAATGTTGGTGTAGGCGGTGATGTTCTGGTCGTCTTAGCAGGAGTGGATAGTGTGGATGTGGAGGTATCTGAATGGGCGGCGGCTGTTGAGTTTGCAGTAGGCTGGGAGGTCCCTGATTTGTTGGTTCTGGAGTCTTTTGGAGATATCAGAGGCATTTCATTGGTTGTGAATGGAGTGCCGTGACTGGAAGTAAGTGGTGTTGGTTGTGATGGTGGTGGAGCAGCGTCGTGAGATTGATTTGCAGGTGGAGAAACGATGACAGGTTGTTGGTTATTGTTGAGTATCAGTGAAGATGGTGGAGATGTTGGGAATTTGAACTCTGGCATGTTATTTAACTTGAGGAGTTCATTTATGGATGAGTTGAAGGTTCCAGGAATAGCAGCATTGTGCATATGAGCATATATCATACAGTAGTATATGGTGGTTGGGTCACAATCAGGTGCGATGGTGGCAGTGGAGGGTTGATTCGAAGCTTGGAGAATTTTTGTTGTGGTAGCTTGTAGTTTCGTAATAGCAGCATAGGTGGGTGATTTTGAAGATGACTTTTTCTGTGCTACTTCTTGGGTCTTCTTCATAATGTCTTTTCTATTTGGACATTTAGCGGCTAGAGTGTGATGATCGGTGCTTTTACAGTTGAGACAAGTTGGTGTTGGAGGTTCAGAGACGGGGCATGACCGAAAATCATGTCCTTCATTACCACATGTTGTGCAAAACTTCCTGTCCTTCACTGGACAGTCTCTGGTGTTGTGTGCATAAGAGTAACAATTCCAACATTGAGGAATGTAATGGTATCTCTCAGCTTCGATGTGTGTGGGGCTGATGAAGTAATAAAATACTGCAATACCATCAGTCAATGCAGTGGCAGCCATATTTAAATCGGTGAACGTAATTTTGAGCATGGATGGAGCTGTAGGTATTTTCATAATGCTCTCGACTTTGGCCCATGAGTTTTGATTTTCAATGGACGTCTTGAGTTCGTCTATAGGTTGAACTGTAAGAAGCTTATCAAGTTTCTTAAGGAAGACTGACCTCCTTGCCCTGAGAGCTGGAGATGACATGACAGTAAATCCTCGACCTGCTAGAGTGGTGGTGGCTGTTGTAGTGAGTAGCTTTTCTGTTTCTTCATCGTCGCTGCACACTACAATAAATGCTTCCTTCAGGGTCAGTATGGTGTTGAACTTCACTTGTAACACACTTCTAACGCAAATTGCTAGAGCAAGTTTTGAAGAATCGTTCACAGTGACACTGTTTGGTTTGATCTTGACTCGATTTCTATAGCTCATCGTGATGTCCAATTTAGGATGGTGATGACTGTATAAAATTCCCCTCCCCAACGGTGAGCGCAGGGAGACTGAATGCCAAGAATCAGAGCTGCTTTAAGATCAACACGACGAGCAGGACAAACACAGATGCCATGACGATGTTGTTATTGTTAAGACGATGACGAGGAGTAAGACGATGATGTTCACAATCTTGATGACTGCTGACTGATCCGATGATGAACACACAGAGACGGAGGAAGGGGTATTTATAGGCAGGCAGACAGGGGAGGGTACAAGAGAGTGAGGAAATAATGGAGTAAGTAGTGGAAGTGGTGGTAGTAGTAATAGTAGTAGTAGAGACAGTCATATTCTAGGAAGGGAGCACTGCAATGAGGCTAGCGGCCCGCAAGGGTGGGACGAGAACACAGAGGGAGGAAAGGCGAATAAAATGAAACACAAATACAAGGCAAAAGAAAAGAAAGAAAGGAAAACCCATAGGAGAAAAAATGAGAAGGGGAAAGAGATGAAAGGGGAAGGAATCAGGTTAAGTCACGGGTGTTCTGAAGTTTAGAGCATTTAACAATGTAATGAGAGAGGAAAGCATCAAGAGAGACAAAGCCAGGGCTAAGATTCCTACAGGGAAACTTGTGTATAAGGGAGGATTCAACCAGACGGCGACTATGAAAGTTAGACGTAGGGTAGACAGTTTTAGCAGAAGACCAATCAATAGGATGACTGTGATCTCTGACATGACAGAAAAGAGCATTATTAGTGTCAGGCCTAACACTATTTTTGTGCTCCCTAAGTCTGTCAGAAAGAGATCGGCCAGTTTCTCCGAAGTACTGAAGAGGACAGGAGGAGCAAGAAATAGAGTAGACACCCGGATAATCTATAGAGGGAGGGGAGGTATGAACTAGATTAGTGCGAAGAGTGTTTGTCTGGCGAAAGGTAAGTTTGATGTCTAAGGAACGGAGAGAGTTGTTGAGATTAGAGAGACCAGAGATGTAGGGAAGGCAGAGGACTGGAGAGTTCTCAGGAGTAGAGGGCTTAGGAGAGAAGAAAGTCAGTTTGGCACGAGAGAAAGCAGAGTCTATGAAATGGGAAGGGTAGCCCAGGCGGGAAAATGAATTATGAAGAGTGGAAATTTCTGCTTCAAGAAACTGAGGATCACAGATGCGGAGAGCACGGAGAAAGAGGAGATAAGAACACTCTTCTTGACAGAGGAGGCATGATAAGAGAAGTAATGAATGTACATGCCACTGTGCATAGGCTTGCGGTACACGGAGAAGGCAAAACCTGTAACTGAGCAGTGGACATGAACATCAAGGAAAGGAAGCAAAGAATTTGATTCCCAATCAGCTTTAAACTTAAGCCTAGTGTTATGCTTGCCGACACTAATAATGCTTTTTTCTGTCATGTCAGAGATCACAGTCATCCTATTGATTGGTCTTCTGCTAAAACTGTCTACCCTACGTCTAACTTTCATAGTCGCCGCCTGGTTGAATCCTCCCTTATACACAACTTTCCCTGTATGAATCTTAGCCCTGGCTTTGTCTCTGTAGATGCTTTCCTCTCCCATTACATTGTTAAATGCTCTAAACTTCAGAACACCCGTGACTTAACCTGATTCCTTCCCCTTTCATCTCTTCCCCCTTCTCCTTTTTTCTCCTATGGGTTTTCCTTTCTTTCTTTTCTTTTGCCTTGTATTTGTGTTTCATTTTATTCGCCTTTCCTCCCTCTGTGTTCTCGTCCCACCCTTGCGGGCCGCTAGCCTCATTGCAGTGCTCCCTTCCTAGAATATGACTGTCTCTACTACTACTATTACTACTACCACCACTTCCACTACTTACTCCATTATTTCCCCACTCTCTTGTACCCTCCACTGTCTGCCTGCCTATAAATACCCCTTCCTCTGTCTCTGTGTGTTAGTGTGACTTTGTAAATGGTCCAAGTCGGGCCGAAACGTCGTCGTAAGCTCCTCCCTTTTATATGTGCGGGTTGTGTGTGAATCAATAGTATGTTCCCACACAACAGTTCGTCCCATTCTCACGTACATTTGTCAAACACAATATGTCTTATACACACAAAAAATAATAACTCTATGCTCTACGCGACAAAATCAGCGCACTTTCAACACATTAATATATTCCACATACAACATATACTCGTTCTCAGTTATCTCTGTATCAGGACTGAGGAAGACACTACTGGATAAAAGTTCCCTCTGATAAATGACCTCAACTGTATATAAGTGTTATTTTTCCTCAGATAAACATATTCTAGAAAGAAAACGTTCCATACACAAGAGAACAAGAATATGTGCCACACACAATAGAACAAAAGTAGTACTATGTGCCTATCAACAGAACGTTCCGTACACAATATAACAATATATGATTCAACACAAAAGAAAAACTGTTCCACCAGAGTGTTCGATGCAAGACAATATGTTCCACTCACACAATGTAGTAAGTTTTTTCCACAACAATAAGTTCCAGGTATAAATTTATATTTCACACAACAAAAGAAGAAAAGTATGTTTCTAAAACAACAGAGCAGCATAGCGCAGCAGTAAGTCACGCAACATAGTGTTCAACGCCGATGAAGAGGATCCTCACACTTCAAAATGTTTTACAGAAGACAGTGTTCCACAGTGAACGAAATTTACGACGGAAAACATTATGTTTGACAAACAACTCTGTGTTCCACACAGATAATGTTCACATAGATCAGTATGTTCTATGCGGTGCGCATATACAATACTTTGTTCAACAATAACAGAATTTTCAACCCACTTTTACTTAAACACACACACATTAGTGTGTGTGTCGCACAGCACTTGCTTCTCACACATATATGTGTGTTCTAGCTACACCACGATGTTCCATAAATAACAAAGTGTTCCACACACAAGAGCGTTCATCACCCATAACTAAACAACCTGATAGTTCACAGGCAGTATTATATGTCATGAACAATTCTTGTTTTCCACCTGCAACTGATCCTGGCAGACTATGTTCCCACCCGAGACAACAATAATCTTTTACACTCATGTTTGGATGCATTATATATAACAGGATCTTCTACATATACTAAAATGTTCTTCTCATAACATTATGTTCGATACAACATTGTGTTCCATAAGCAAATGCCTTTTAAAACCAGTTTGTTTCACACACTGCTGAATGGTTTTTTTTTTTCAAAGAGTAAATGATAAACTAAAAAACAATTGTGAACCACTCACAAAATTATGTTCTTTGGACCATAGTTTGTTTCAAGAACAACCGTCTGTTCTTCAATAACAGGATCTTGCCTACAGAAAGGGATCTACCAGAACAATATTGTGTTCCACACACACAATTATATATTCCCCAGGCTACAGCACGTGCTCTTAACAACAGTGTATTTAACGCCGTGCTCCTAACAACAGTGTATTTAACACATGTGCTCTCACAACAGTGTATTTAACGCCCGTGCTTTTCACAACAGTGTATTTAACGCCCGTGCTTTTCACAACAGTGTATTTAACGCTCGTGCTCTTCACAACAGTGTATTTAACGTCCGTGCTCTTCACAACAGTGCATTTAACGTCCGTGCTCTTCACAACAGTGTATTTAACGGACAGCATAACAATAGCACGCCCGCGCAGTGTACTTTCGACACACATTCCATTTCAGAGTTTTCAACTAGAGGCGGCTAATGGTTTGTTGTTGCAGAATCATTAATATTATTAGTTTCATTGGTACTCTTCCAGTATGCCAGGAAATTGGTATATTTTGTAGAGCATAGAGCTGGTCATTGACCTCAGAGGTCACGCTGGAGAGAGCCAGACAGACAATAAAGATACCCTTTCCATTGCATTAATCTAGAGAGCCATAGCAGCTGGGACTCTAATTTGTTCCATGATTAGATGATTATTTCCTATTTTTAATTGGAATTCAATGCCATTTAATATTTCCTTCATGCGACGAATCTTACTTTTTGTTGTTGTCATTGATGAGTAAAAATGATTGATAAAAGTGATGACCATTAATGTCTGTCAATAAAAGCTGAACATTGCCTTCCGTTAGTAAAATGAACATTAATTTCTGCAACACACAACAAAAAGTTTGATTCAAACAATGTGAAATTACTTCTATCTGTAGGATGTTTTGAACATTATTCTCTGCCACCAGTGACAGACATTAGTCTACCACAATCATTTAATATTACTGTTTATTGTTACCCTTATGAATATTATTGTCTGCCACCAGTGATGAACATTACTGTCTGCCACCAGTGATGAACATTACTGTCTGCCACCAGTGATGAACATTACTGTCTGCCACCAGTGATGAACATTACTGTCTGCCACCAGTGATGAACATTACTGTCTGCCACCAGTGATGAACATTACTGTCTGCCACCAGTGATGAACATTACTGTCTGCCACCAGTGATGAACATTACTATCTGCCACCAGTGATGAACATTACTGTCTGCCACCAGTGATGAACATAACTGTCTGCCACCAGTGATGAACATTACTGTCTGCCACCAGTGATGAACATTACTGTCTGCCACCAGTGATGAACATTACTGGCTGCCATCAGTGATAAACATTACTGTCTGCCACCAGTGATAAACATTACTGTCTGCCACCAGTGATGAACATTACTGTCTGCCACCAGTGATGAACATTACTGTCTGCCACCAATGATGAACATTACTCTCTGCCACCAGTGATAAACATTACTATCTGCCACCAGTGATGGACATTACTGTCTGCCACCAGTGATGAACATTACTGTCTGCCACCAGTGATGAACATTACTGTCTGCCACCAGTGATGAACATTACTGTCTGCCACCAGTGATGAACATTACTGTCTGCCACCAGTGATGAACATTACTGTCTGCCACCAGTGATGAACATTACTGTCTGCCACCAGTGATGAACATTACTGTCTGCCACCAGTGATGAACATTACTGTCTGCCACCAGTGATGAACATTACTGGCTGCCATCAGTGATAAACATTACTGTCTGCCACCAGTGATGAACATTACTGTCTGCCACCAGTGATGAACATTACTGTCTGCCACCAATAATGAACATTACTCTCTGCCACCAGTGATAAACATTACTATCTGCCACCAGTGATGAACATTACTGTCTGCCACCAGTGATGAACATTACTGTCTGCCACAAGTGATGAACATTACTGTCTGCCACCAGTGATGAACATTACTGTCTGCCACCAGTGATGAACATTACTGTCTGCCACCAGTGATGAACATTACTGTCTGCCACCAGTGATGAACATTACTGTCTGCCACCAGTGATGAACATTACTGTCTGCCACCAGTGATGAACATTACTGTCTGCCACCAGTGATGAGCATTACTGTCTGCCACCAGTGATGAACATTACTGTCTGCCACCAGTGATGAACATTACTGTCTGCCACCAATGATGAACATTACTCTCTGCCACCAGTGATGAACATTACTATCTGCCACCAGTGATGAACATTACTGTCTGCCACGAGTGATGAACATTACTGGCTGCCACCAGTGATAAACATTACTGTCTGCCACCAGTGATAAACATTACTGTCTGCCACCAGTGATGAACATTACTGTCTGCCACCAGTGATGCACATTACTGTCTGCCACCAATGATGAATATTACTCTCTGCCACCAGTGATGAACATTACTCTCTGCCACCAGTGATGAACATTACTCTCTGCCACCAGTGATGAAAATTACTGTCTGCCACTAGTGATGAAAATTACTGTCTTCCATCAGTGATGCACAATACTGTGTTCCACCAGTGATGAACATTACTGTCTGCCACCAGTGATGAACATTACTGTCTACCACTAGTGATGAAAATTACTATCTGCCACCAGTGATGAACATTACTGTCTGCCACCAGTGATGAACATTACTGTCTGTCGTCAGCACTGAACATTACTGTCTGCCGACAGTAATGAACATTACTGTCTGCCACCAGTGATGAACATTACTGTCTGCCACCAGTGATGAACATTACTATCTGTCACTAGAAATGAAGATTTCTGTCTGCCACCAGTGATGAACATTTCTATCTGCCACCAGTGATGAATATTACTGTCTGCCACCAGTTGCATAAGACATTTATCCATTGCATAAGATATCCATTGCATAAAAAAATTATCCTTGCATGAGAATTGTTCCATACTAAGAGATTGAAATCTCTTAACCTACATTCAGTTTTATGGCGTGGAATAAGTGGAAACACGATTGAAGTGCATAAGTGGAAGATATTCAAATAAGGGAGATATAAATGAGGTTCTGAGGATATCCCCTCAAGAAAGCATTCGAAATAACAAATAAAATTTGGATAAATTTAGATTTAGTCAAGGATCTGACAAGTATGGGCCAGTAGGCCTGCTGCAGTGTTAGTCGTTTCTTTTATTTTTATGTTCTTATTAAAATTTATGTCTGCCCTCATGATAAGCATTACTGTCTATGACGGGTGATAACTATTACTGTCAGAAACCAGTGTACAAAATTGTCTTCTGTTATTTACCAACCATGATAATCTCTAATATCTCACATCTGGGATAAGAATTACTGTCGTCTTTAGGATCATGTTCAATAAACACTTCTGCTTGTAAATGACATTTCTGTCTACCACTAGTAACACCAATTATGAAAATTATTGTCTGTTGCACGTGATGAACAATACTGTTTGCTGCAAGCAGAATATGTTCCAAACACAAAAGATTGTAGACCCCAGACCTCTGCAACACAATTGTCCTCAAATATTTGTTAAGTTATACCATGAATTAAATAAAGATCCTGGACTTCACCTTACGAAACAGACAAAGCAAATGCGATAGTAATTATGGACAAAGTAGATTATAGTGGAAAAAATGAGCATATGAACATGTTATTAGGAGACGGGGAAACTTAGGTGCCCCTTAATGCTTTACACTCAACAAAATATTTCGCACATAAGAGTAAGAGGCATTCACATGAATACTTTGCAGAGTAAAGCATCATCGTCACATATCACTATATTCCACACGCATTTGTGTGATCCTCACTCATTTGTATGTTTCTCCGACAAGACTGAGTGCCACTTTGATCTTCACAATACTGAGAAGTAATTTACTCCCGTTACATTATTAGTAATCCTGCCCAGCATGTACCAGTAATTATCCTGCAGTGTTCCTCTGTTCTAGTGCTGTTGTTACTTCTACTGTTACTTTTAACTCTTTCAACACTACTACATTCTCTATTATTGCTTCTAGCACTAATACTTACATTGCTTCTATTTCATTATTACTTCTACTCCACTGTTGCTACTATTACTAGTAATGCTACTGCTACTAAAACTACAACTAGTACTACAGCGACTACGACTAGTACTACTGTTACTGCTATCACTGTTGCTGCAGATTTTACAATTACTGCTACAATATCATTTATACCTTCCCCTTCCATCCACTTCTTACACCTCCCTCCTGTCTTCTTGTCTTCTTTGCTTATTCTCGCTTATTTTTGAATTAACGATCCGAAAGTTCCATTTCCTGAGTGTGGGTTATTTGTGATTTGTTCCGGCCAGGGTATTGTGACATTTGGTTTTATTCTTCAGAATAGTAGTATTGTCCCAAAAAAAAAAAGTGAATTCTACATAAAAAGAACAGAGTCACAGGCAACAATCAGTTCAGAATTTGTCACTAGATTTTTACACAGTAGCAACCACCAAAAACTTTATGAATATTTATACCTCAACAATTTGATCAACTCACGATAATATGCTGAGCATACAACAGTGTATTCAATAAACTTTACGCTTAACACACATTATCATAGTAATATTCCAACAGAACGATCCAAACATCTTTTCGTTATGTATTCAACATTATGTTCCACACATAATAGCATGGTCTCTACCCAGCTGAATGTTCTTTTATTAAAATTAATTTCCACTCCCAAAAAAATCTTTTCCACACACAACGGTATGTTCTGCACATAACAGCATGTTCAGCCTGAATCAGTATGTTGCACACCAATAGTAATAATAGTACGCACACACACACACACACACACACACACACACACACACACACACACGTCATAAAGATTGGGGAAGTGCAAAGAAGACCGCAGACGGAGTACAGTCTAGGGGACAACATACTATAAACCTCACTCAAGGAAAAAGATCTTGGGGTGAGTATAACACCAGGCACATCTCCTGAGGCGCACATCAACCAAATAACTGCTGCATCATACGGGCGCCTAGCAAACCTAAGAACAGCATTCCAACATTTTAATAAGGAATCGTTCAGGACCTTGTACACTGTGTACGTTAGGCCCATACTGGAGTATGCAGCACCAGTTTCGAACCCACACCTAACCAAGCACGTAAAGAAACTAGAGAAAGTGCAAAGGTTTGCAACAAGACTAGGCACGGAGTTAAAGGGTATCTCCTACGAGGAGAGGTTAAGAGAAATCGACCTGACAACACTGGAAGATAGGAGAGATAGAGGGGGACATGATAACGACATATAAAATACTGGGAGGAATTGACAAGGTGGACAGAGACAGAATGTTCCAGAGATGGGACACAGCAACAAGGGGACACAGTTGGAAGTTGAAGACTCAGATGAATCACAGGAATGTTAGGAAGTATTTCTTCAGTCACAGAGTGGTCAGGAAGTGGAATAGTTTGGGAAGTGATGTAGTGGAGGCAGGTTCCATACATAGCTTTAAGAAGATGTATGATAAAGCTCATGGCGCAGGGAGAGTGACCCAGTAGCAGCCAGTAAAGAGGCGGGGCCAGGAGCTATGTCTCAACCCCTGCAACCACAACTAGGTGAGGACTGGAGCTAAGTCTCGACACTTGCAACCACAACTAGGTGAATACACACACACACATTTTTCAGTCATAGAGTAGTCAGGAAGTGAATAGTCTAGCGAGTGATGTAGTGGAGGCAGGAACCATACATAGCTTTAAGACGAGGTATGATAAAGCTCATGGAGCAGGGAGAGAGAGGACCCAGTAGCGATCAGTGAAGAGGCGGGGCCAGGGGCTGAGTCTTGACCCCTACAACCACAATTAAGTGAACACACACACACACACACACACACACACACACACACACACACACACACACACACACACACACACACACACACACACACACACACGTAGACGACAACCACCACGGATTCATGGAAGGCAAACCCTGTGTCACAAACCTACTGGAGTTTTATAACAAGGTAACGGAAGTAAGATACGAGAGAGAGGAGTGGGTAGATTGCATTTTTTTGGACTGCAAGAAGATCTTTGACACAGTTCCTCGCAAGAGATTAGTACATAAGCTGTAGGATCATGTACGCATAACAGGAAGGGCATTCGAATGAATCAAAGAATACCTGACAGGGAGCCAACAATGAGCCATGGTACGTGACGAGGTATCAGAGTGGAGGCCTGTGACGAGGGAGGTTCCACAGGGGTCAGTCCGAGGATCAGTGCTGTTTTTGGTATATATGAATGACATGACGGGAGGAATAAACTCAGAAGTGTCCCTGTTTCCAGATGATGTGAAGTTAATGAGGAGAATTAAATCAGATGAGGATCAGGCAGGACTACAAAGAGACCTGGACGGGCTGGACACGTGGTCCAGCAACTGGCTCCTAGAATTTAACCCTGCTAAATGTAAAGTCATGAAGATCGTGGAAGGGCAAAGAAGACCACAGACAGAGTATAGGCTAGGTGGCCAAAGACTGCAAACCTCACTCAAGGAAAAGGATCTCGAGAAGAGAATAATACAGAGCACATCTTCAGAGGCTCACATCAACGAGCATATGGGCGTCTGACAAACCTGAGAATAGCATTCCGATACCTCAGTAAGGAATCGTTCAAGACTCTGTACACCGTGTACGTCACCCCATACTGGAGTATGCAGCACCAGTTTGAAACCCACACCTGGTCAAGCACGTCAAGAAATTTGAGAAAGTGCAAAGGTTTGCAACAAGGCTAGTTCCAGAGCTAATGGGAATGTTCTACAAAGAAAGGTTAAGGGAAATCGGCCTGATGATACTGGAGGACAGGAGGATTCGGAGAAATATGATAACGACATACAAAATACTGCGAGGAATTGAAAAGATGGACAGAGACAGGATGTTCCGGAGATCGGGCACAAAAACAAAGCGTCGCAATTGGAAGTTGAAGATTCAGATGAGTCAAATAGATGTTCGGAAGTATTTCTTTAGTCATAGATTTGTCAGGAAGTGGAATAGTCTGGCAAGTGATGTAGTGGAGGCAGGAACCATACATAGTTTTAAGACGAGGTATGATAAAGCTCATGGAGCAGGGAGAGAGAGGACCTGTAGAGATCAGTGAAGAGGCAGGGCCAGGAGCTTTGCTTCGACTCCTGCAACAATAAATAGGTGAGTACAAATAGGTGAGTATACACTCACACACACACACACACACACAGGGCAGGGAGAGAAAGACCTAGTAGCGATCAGTGAAGAGGCGGGGCCAGAAGCTGAGTCTCGACCCCTGTAGCCACAAATAGGTGAGTACGAATAGTGAGTACACACACACACACACACACACGGAAGAAATATACACAAAGTGTCCCTGTTTGCAGACGATGTGAATTTTGTGAGAGGAATTCAATCTGAGGAAGACCAGGCAGAATTACTAAGGAATCTGGACAGGCTGCAGGCCTGCTACAGAAACTGGCTGCTGGAGTTCAACACCAACAAGTGCAAAGTCATGAAGATTAAGGAAAGGAAAAGAAGACCGCAGACGGAGTACAGTCTAGGGGGCCAGAGACTACAAACCTCCCTCAAAGTAAAAGATCTCGGGGAGAGCATAATACCGAGCACATCTCCTAAGTCGCACATCAACCAAATAACTGCTGCAGCATATGGGCGCCTAGGAATCCTAAGAATAGCATTCCGACATCTCAGTAAGGAATAGTTCAGGACCCTGTACACCTTGTACATCAGGCCCATATTGGAAAATGCATCACCAGTTTGGAACCATCACCTAGCCAAGCACGACGGAAATTAGAGAAAGTAGAAGGGTTTGTAGCGAGAGTAGATCCGGAGCTAAGGGTCATGTCCTACTAGGAGAGGTTAAGGGAACTCGACCAGACGACACCGGAGGACAGGAGAGATAGAGGATGATATTATAACGACATATAAAATTCTGAGAGGAATCGACATGGTGGACAGAGACAAGATGTTTTTAAAAAATGGCACACAGCAACATGGGGTCACAATTGGATGTTGAAGACTCAGACAAGTCACAGAATGTTAGAAAGTATTTTTTCAGTAACAGAGTTGTCAGGAAGTGGAATAAGAACATAAGAACATAAGAAAGAAGGACACTGCAGCAGGCCTACTGGCCCATAGAGGCAAGTCCAAGTCTCCAACCGGCTTAAGCCAATGCCCCGACCCAGCCAGGACAGGTTACATTTACTTAAGGAAGGAGCACGGCATCTGACCTAGTGGCACAAGCTAGTCAGGACCAACTCACACCCACTCATATTTTTATCTAGCCGACCACCTGGATTTAACCCTCCCCAGGTAAACTCCAGGTAGTCAGGTCACTTCCACTTAAGGAATTAGTACTGCATCTGACATAGTACCACAAGCTAGTCAGGTCCAACTCACACCCACCCACACCCACTCATGTATTTATCTAACCTATTTTTAAAACTACAACGTCCCAGCCCCTATGACGGTACTCGGGAGTTTATTCCACTCATCCACAACTATTACCAAAGCAGTGCTTTCCTAAATCCTTCCTGAATCTGAACTTTTCCAACTTGAAACCATTGCTGCGAGTCCTGTCATGGCTGGATATTTTCAGCACGCTATTTACATCCCCTTTATTTATTCCTGTTTTCCATTTATACACCTCAATCATATCAGCCCTGATTCTACGCCTTTCTAGAGAGTGCAGATTCAAGGCCCTCAGTTTATCCTCATAGGGAAGATTTCTGATACATGGGATCAACTTTGTCATCCTCCTCTGTACGTTTTCCAGTGAATTTATATCCATTCTGTAATACGGTGACCAGAACTGTGCAGCATAATCTAAATGAGACCTAACCAAAGATATATAGAGTTGAAGAACAACCTGAAGACTTCTATTATTTATACTTCTTGATATGAAGCCAAGTATTCTGTTAGCTTTATTGCGAACACTTATGCACTGTTGTCTTGGTTTCAGATTACTATTAACTAGAACTCCTAAATCCTTCTCGCAATCACAAGTATTAAG